>NJDC01006008.1:103314-128944 GCA_002245475.1 Calephelis virginiensis | reverse complement strand
TTCCTGAGGATGCCTCGGTGTAGAGGCGAAACGTACGTCGAGTGCGAGTTGGTGTTCTCTGTGGTGAGTGCTTCGACAAAGTTGGCGAAGGACGTGACAAGTGGTTTTGTCTTCCGTGTTCGGACTCTATTTGTGATCTGGTCGCGGAGGTGGGAGGTGGGAACTTTAGGTAGGGTTGTCACATTTAAAGAACGTGACAATTTATATTGTTTCCCGAGCTCTTCCTATATTCGTGTTCTGGTCGCGGAGGTGGGTGGTGGGAACGTCAGTTAGGCTTGTCACATTCTGTGTCGTTTGGAGGATTATTTGCCACAACAGTTACACTGCTTACGCGGAATTAGCAAAATAAAGGCTTATTTTACATCTGTTATAATGAGTAATGTTTTTTGATTATCTAGTTTCTTTGAAAAGATATATACCTCACAGATTTCTGAAAAACACGGATACTGTCCGTAGGTACAACCTATAAATGTACCTGTTGACGGTGTAAGTCTACATATGGACAGCTTTGTACCTATGGACACAGTGCTTATAATCTTTTATTATTAACAAATTAAAGCTTAAAATTACAAAAATCGACGTGAAATCTCTGTATAAGGTATTATTAATTAAAGAATAGTTTAAAGATAAAAAAAAACTAACAATTATAAACAAAAACATTATAAATAATGCCATGAAATAAAAGCATACCAACTTACATTTAAGTAACTTCGCAACATTAAAAAATACTCTTAACATGGCTCTTTTCCTTAAAACTATAATTATGTTACAACATTGTGATACTAAACTGAATCTTCATCGTTATTTAAAACAAATACATCAGGATGTTCCTGTACATGTAGCAAAAATATTTTTTTCCAATTGTGGACAGTGGTACATCATGTATGTATTTAGTTTTTAATTTTTGTTAATATGAGATTATCTTTAGATTTCACTGTTCTGTAATAATAAATAAAACTAAAACTCTCCGTGTAAAACTGTCTGGGTGTGTTAATATATTTTATACTGCACACACAATATTTCCAAGTGTTTCTTGAACAATGACGAGCTACTACGTTGTCGCCTATATTCCATACATCTTCCTCTACATTTTCGGTATCATATAAATTATAAATTAAATGAAAATAAAAAATTATTAAAACGCAAATCTATAAAATGATGTACCTATGGCCTGTCCACAGGTACAGATCTAACCTAGAAAAAGTAACATGGTTCCGGTCTCTAAATTTATGTAGGAAAGCAAGAACAATGCCTTGAAAAATTACGAAAACGCTATGCATTTAATGAAATAATTGCCAATTATGTTAGTATTTTTAGAAATAAAATAAAAATAAATTAATAATAAAACTTACTATTTGCGGTAAAAATATTGAGTTGTCGTTTTTTGTTTGGATAATCATGGCCCTGTTTATATAGCCCGAACCAATTAACATGCGCTGAGACGTCATTTGTTAGTGTTCGTTCATAATTATCATTCATTTATCTTTTTTTTTATGTTGATAAAAGATAGGTTTGATAACAGTAACAAAGATGCTATCGCTACTGACTACAGAGCGCTAGCGGCGAATACGGGGCATCGCGCGGGGCAGCGGGAGAGGGGTCCCATTCCAGCGGAGTGCACAGTTCACGAGTACGAGTTGTATCTTAATCTACTTCTGCAGGAATACGAGCCTGAATATGCTTTTGCATAAGTTATGTTCCAAAATGGTCAAAAATATGGTTTTGTTTGCAGAAAGCCTATCCAGTGTAAGAAATATATGTCCGTGTATTCCGTATCTGTTATCGAATTTCTGTCTGACTATTTATACCAATAATCAAAATGTTACAGAGTTCTGGGTAAGAGTAACGACCGAGTTCGATAAACTGCTCATATTTATAGGACAGGGATATTTATTTCAAAATTTTATTTTTAGACATTTTAAACTTCGATTTTTTAGAAATCAAACTAATCTATAAATTAATACGTGGTGCCAAGACGATGGGGTTCTTATCAACAAGATATTAAATTTATCATGGTCGAATTTCGATCAATAGGCGACCACTAGTAATTTTAAATTTATTAAATGAAATATCTCCCTTACCGTGCCTATACATTACGTTCATAGTTAAACTCAGTAATTTTGACCAAAACAAAAGACGTAATAAAATGTCATAACAAATAGTATAGGAACATTATGTATATTATATTATACGTACTCCAAGGTCCTTTATGGCTTATGAGATAGCCAGAGAGTATTGTATGTTACTCATGATCCTTGCAGAGTTACGTGCCTTCCTCCACATTTATTACAATTTTCATTCAAATACACCGGTTGCGGAGAATCTTAACAATACCCTCGGAAAATACCCAAGCAATTCCATGGTTTATTGTTAATTCCACATTCGTACCGAATATCTGATTTGTTAATCTTTCATCTGTCATTTTTTTCAAATGGCCAATCAGCGGAGCATGGGTTTTTCATTTCAATAACACTTTCTTTTAATCCTACTCTGTATCGGGTGTCACTGTTATGAATACGTTAATTTTTAAACATAAATATTAATTTATCTAAAATTATTAGAAAAACAAAAAAGCATAAAAAGGTGTTCACAATATAATATGTTAATCATTAAAATTTCTTGCTCCGGACTTTCTGTTCAGTAAAAGTATTTATGACATCATCAAAGTTCAAATTTCGAGTCAAAAATGTTTTCATACATAGAATAGCAAAGCTAAGAATTTCCTCGCAAAACTACACTACTACTGCTACTAAACATCTATAATATATAGATGGACAAATTCCTTTTCCAAAATGATTTTTCAAAAATGCCTTTTCCAAAAAATCAGTATCATTAAAATTTTGGAAAGGGGAAGGTTGCAAGACACTGAAATTGAAAATAATTTCATTAATTCCAAGGAAACGCGAACTCAATTTATTCATGGTTAGGTCTCATACACGATAGAATACATTCACTCTAAATAAACTTTCAGGATCTTGGAGACGTTCATCCTCTTGAAAATGCTTTGAAGCATTTGAAAGGTCGATGGCTTTAGACTGTGTGTTTTCTAAAATCGCGCCTATAGTTTGCAATACTTTGCAATGGGAGTCCAGTCTTCGGAGTTCCATTTACATCTGTCTCGATTACACAGTAATGGTATAGTTCACATAATTGATCTTTTTCGGAAATACCTTGACTTACATTAAATAAAATGGTGCGGTTACCCTTTCCTATTCCTACTACCATAGTGTTAGTACTTGCCTGTGACGTGTTCGGGTTTGGAGGGTAAATCGCTGTTTTTTGGGGAGGTCTATTTCCAGTAGTGGACTTCCTGCGGCTGATGATGATTCAGGAACACTTCTCTAGCACATTTTACCTAAATAAATAGTTTTTTTTTTATGTTATTGGAAGGCAATCAAGCAGACGGATTTCTTGATAGTAAGAAATTCACGTTGCATAGAGACACCAAAGGCGGTAATGGTGTGTTGTCAACATGATGAGACCGGGATGTTAAGCCTCAGGCAAAGTAAGCTTACCAGCTGCCTTTGCGTCCGAACCGGAACACGTCAACAGCAAGCACTGACGTTATGGCGTAATGAATAGGTAAGGCGGTTGTATCAATCTATTAGGATGAAACGATGTTAGTGACGGTAAGCCTATGCTCGTCTTTTACGAGCTGCCTAGCAGATCATTATTATTGTTGACCTAGCAATCGCAAGCAATAGCAATAGACAAAAACATACTAGGTACTATCTAGCTAAAAATCTCCGTTTTTTTTTTGGAATAGCTTTAAATGTGAGGTGAATGTAGTTTAGGCCCTTCGTTGCGAGACTCAAAAGTCAAGTCTGATTTCCAACACAATCAATAACTAGATGAACTAGGTTATATAAATCGGATCTTTACTCTCGTACAAAATGATAAATAAGTCTTACTGATCTGGTATTTTTTTATATAACGTATACCGTGGGAGGTTCCTAAGAAGTTCGTAATAAAATAACATCAGAATTACGATAATTTGAGAATATATCTTATTAAAACTTTTTTACATATACGAGTATTATCCGTTATATTTGTATGTAAGTATCAAAATAGGTTATTTTGAGATCAAACGATCTTATATAAAAAGTTCGATCACAATTATCTGATGTTCACTGGAGATAAGTTGTTATTTAAGTTTTTTAACTAACAATATTATTAGTTTGTTAACAACATATGTTGAGCACAAGCTCTTGATATCATTTTGTTATTATTAGATCAGATACAGTTTAAAAATAGTTCATGTTAAAGTAATGAAAGACACAATATGATCGTCAAAAAACTGCTAATTATCGTGTCTAACAACGCAGTTCTTGCAACTTCAACTTGTCCATCTAAAATTCCATTTCCCTTAATCATCGCATCACGCCGGAACTGATATACCAATTCTGTTAATTCTTTTTGTTGTGTTAATTACTGGCAGGATAAAGAATCAGTTAGTCAACCAAGAAAATAAAAAACTGTTAATTTGGTTTATTCAGGTAGCGCCTGTCGGGCAACTAAGTTAATTATACAAATCAATGATTAAGCGTAAAACTTCAAAAACGACTTCGTTTTCATTTAACTTGCAATTTAAATAAGTATGTTTGTTCGGGTGGAACCTTTGAACTCAATTGTGAAGTAGATGTTATCTTCAACTGATGGAGCTAAAATTTTGTAGTTATATATGTTAAGTTTGCATGAAAATGCACGATAAAATACCTGACATCATTCTAAATCCAATAAAGCGGACCATCCGAGATGGCGGCATAGTTATTTTTAATGCACTTCTAGAATATGGGTATCAAATTAAAGGCCATGTGACGTTATTCTAAATCCAATATAGCGAACCATCCAAGATGGCGGAATACTTATTTTTAATGAACTTCTACAATATAGGTATCAAATGAAAGGGCTTATTGAGACCAGCTTGAAAAATAATGTGACATCATTTCAAATCCAATATGGCGGACTATCGAAATGGCAAAATAAATTGCCATCAAACTTGTATCTGATGATGGAATTCCAGGGAAATCGAATCAGATACTTATTTTTTATGTAAGTTTTAATTAGTCATTGAAATCGAAGTCGCTTTTTCGCAGTTTTTCTTCCTTTAAATTATATATACTAGCTGTCCCGCGAACTTCATTCCAACCGTTTTGTTTGTAAGGTATTAAAATGGTATTTTCCTATTTATTCTTTTTTCCTTATCTTTTAAACCTCACCCGGACTTCCACAAATAATTCAAAACCAAAATTAGCCAAAATTGTCTAGCTGCTCTCGAGTTTTAGCGAGACTAACGAAAAACAACTGATTTTTATGTAGTACTAACTGTCCCGGCAAACTACGTTCCACCCATTCTGTTTGTATAGGAAAACTTAAATAATTGGTTATCCTAATTCGCTCTTTGGGGGAGGCCTATATCCAGCAGTGGATATCCTCCGGCTGATGTCCATGATGATGATGATGAAATTTCCTTTTTTTATCTTTTAAACCTTCTCTGGACTTCCACAAATATCTTAAAACTAAAACTAGCCAAATCGGTCCAGCTGTTCTCGAGTTTCAGCGAGATATAAGATAATAATACTGTAAAGATCGAATTTCTGTAGAATGTGTAGTGATATACAAATTGATTGTTTTTAAAATAATTATATCTGTATGTCCATCTGCCTGTGATTTTTGTCTAAAACCATAAAAAATCTACTTACGCCCGTTTACTACATTCAAGAAACAAGTCGATTTTGGTTACCAACAGTTGTTTTTTGTACGAATGGTAAAAAAACTAATTACGCTCGTTTGTTGTCTATTCATAACTCAAAGCATTGAATGTAACTATGAGCAACGCTTCCTTGCTTTTAGATAAACAACCAATGGTTATACTAACGAATTACGGTACATTAGCTATTTTAGAGGGCTTTAATCAGTTTGGTAGGATTTAGGTTTGTAATACCGACCAACTCGAAATTTGTCTGCGACCATGCAAAGTATGCGTAACATATTGCATTACAGTACTACTATTTAATTTATGCGCTTCAGCTTTACACTTTTTACACTTTATATTTTTATTTTTAAGTGACCTAATCTAAATTTAAGTGAAATTGTTAATGTAATAACAACTCTTTATAGATATCTTTAAAATACATTCGGATTTCCGAAGATTGACGAATATAGCCGAATCGCATAATTTAAATAGCACTACTGTATATTTTTTACGTCTACGGAGTATATAAAATATTTTCTCGACTTTGTAAAAGATAGACTTTTTTAACATTTCTACGCATTTAATAAAACCGCAGAAAAAATAATTCTGTACATTCACACTATGATCTTAATATTATAAAATATTGAATTTTTAGTAAGGGTGGTCTAGCGGTCCGGCGTCGGACTTGACTTCTTGAGGTCCCAAGCTCGATCTTCAGGTCGGGCAGCAAAAAGAAAAATGTGGTTTTTCCAATTTCCTTGTAAAAAAGGTTGCGTGGGATTGGATATGTGCCCGGTTAGCGAAAGGCTTGCCACCTATCACATTGTCGGACTTAGTGTCTTCTGCTAGTCGTGGGTGCTCTGGTTGTACCTCTGCCTACTCCTATGGGGATATGGGCGTGAAGATACGTAATTACTTACTTACTTTTAGGAAGTAACGTAGCAAAGAATCTCGATTACGTCAGCTTTAAACAAAACAAAATCGTAGCAAAATCGATGCAATCATTTAAAAATTATGATGTATATGTAGGTCTATCTATATTCAGGCCGTTGCTCACACCGAATTCACTGAACCGAACTATGACAAAATTTAGTTGATGGGTACTCTATGATCCATCAAAGGTTGCAGCTTACTTTATATTCCTTAACGTTGTTTAGTAGGAGAGTGATAAAAGACGAAGTACAAACTTGGCTATAATTCATTAACACGTTGATCGACTTCATTTTTTTTTAGGGTACCAGTACTTTATAAATTATCTTAAAAAATACTTAAGCGTTAAGCGTAACTTAAGTGTAAATCTTAAGCGTTGTCTTATGTATTTTAAACGTTAAAGTTTGTCTTAACGGTACTTAAAGTCGCCAAACAAGCATATGCTACCCAGGAGCGTCGCCAGGCTATGGCATAGAGGGGGGCAAGTTAATACGGAGATTGAGAAAAATATGAACGATAGGTTTCGCCAGGACCCTCATACCCTCGACTTTTTGACTTGCATTTCATTTCCCCCTTAAATAGGAGTAAAGTAGTAGTAAAAGCACCAGAATAATCGATCAAGCAACTCAAGTGAAAGATATAAGACTGTTTGTTTTATATCTGTCAACTATTTTAGAATTCCTAGGGGAGGGCAGTTGTCCCTCTTGCCCCCTCCCCTTGGCGACGCCCTTGATGCTACCTACTTTATTTAAAAAAAAGTTACATCTACCTAACAGGTGCTGCAGTCTGCTATTTTAATTGAGTAACCAGTAAACACAAATAAATGCGAACGTTTGTAAAGATGGATAAATGTCTGTTCTTTGTTCTTTCATACACACAAACAACTGTACTATTTATGATGAAACTGCTCAATATATAGTTTATACCTACATCACACATTATGTATCAGAATAACAAATTAAAAGCAAGCGGGTGAAGCCACGGATGGAAGCTAGTACATATAGCAAAATAGCAATAAAACTAACTCTGTACATGTACATAAGTATATATAAGTAAACTGTAAAATATGGAGTTGTAAGAGCTGAATATGTTTATTTATTATATCTATACATGTAATAAAACAACAGTAATAAAACTAAACATGTATTTTAAGCATTCTATAAAATTTAAAGTAGTAAAAGTTAGCTATTACTACTCTACATTCTATTAAACCTGTTCATGAAAATCCCCATTTTTTATATTTATTATAAATCCAAATGTAAGTTTGTTTCCTACATTTTCATACGAAAACTGCCTAACCAAACATCATGAAATTTTGTGCACATATTCTCGTAGGTATTGTAAGTAACATAGGACACTTTTTTTAAAGACTTAAGCGTAAGAGAAGCGGCGCTTAAAATCTAGTATTTTATAGAAATAATAATCCCCGGGTATTGACATATTGTATACAGAGCTTTTACCGACTACATTCGTTAAGTTACGTATCGTAATCAAAGACATTTTTGATCTAAAAATGTGTTTCGTCAGATCTCTTACTTTTTGATAATGATTTTTCCGAAAGATAGCAAATGTTTTCAAAATTGTCTCCCACCTATGTTTTATCAATATGCTACTAGTCATTCAAAAGCCACTAGTCGGATCGTTATAAAAAAAAATGTTGCCTGTAAAGTCGGTTTTACGGGCGAAGGTTTTACGTGACGTCTTTTTCTCGGTAGAATATTTATTGATAAGAATATTATTAAGTTGCACAATAGGAACAAGGAATTGAATGAAAATAAGAAATGCACAAATTTTAACTATAGAAATATATCTCGTTCGGTGACTCATCGTAACAGACGTGAGCGGGCGTTACACTTTTTCAAGAGTCTATATAGTCTCTCCGTGTCTATCTGGGTGTTTGTCTCTTTCTCTCACTCTAATCTAATCTCTTCTTCACTTTATCTTTCAAACCTTTGTACGTGATCTACTTATTATTTTATGGAATCGGTGCCAAACGAGCAAGCTCTCCACGTGATGGAAAGTAACACCTCCGCCGCCGGATTTTTCTACTTTCTTTTTCTGTTTTATCAAGCGGCCAATCATTATTTGTCTTTTTTTCTATTGTAGGCATATGTTTCCTTTCTCATTTCGTCGCGTTTATCCTTTCGTTTATCCATCAATACCGTATTACAAACGCTTTGAGTATCTTATAATGTCTTTCTGTCCAAAACAACGTACCTTAACCATACAACGCGATACTTCAACGTGTGTTTGTGTGTGTCTATAACTCTTATTATTATTATTAGTAAAAATTCCGTGCTTATCCCAACGTTATTGAATGGAAGCGAGAGTTGGGTATGTCAGAAAAAGCATGAAACAGCATGAAAGTAGAATAAATGCGGTCGAAATAAGAGCGATACGGAAAATCTGGGGTGTACGCTCGGTGACCGCATTCGTGACATTGAGATCCGAGAAGAGTGGGTCCGAAAGAAAGTGTTGGTTTTAAAATATGAAAGGGCATGCTTCGCTGGTTCGGTCATATATAGTATATAGTTTATATAGTATATAGTTCGGTTATGTGGAAAGAATGACAGATGAAATATTGAAAAAATTTTATGTTTTTATCCTGTGGTGTAATGCTCGCTGTGTTCGTAACAGCGAGTTCCGAGAAAGGGCAGTATTGAAAAAAAGTGCTAGTGTTAAAATGAGAAAGGTCATGCTCTGCTGGTTTGGTCATGTGGAAAGAATGACAGATGAAAGTTTGACAAAGCAGATATGCAATGAGAATGTGGATGGATGTAGGTACCCGGGGAGACCAAGGTTGACATTACACGATCAGATCATTTGGATATTATCTGAGGGTGGTGTCAAGAGTCTCCGAAACCGGCGGTTTGTATTAAGAGGGCAATTAATGTGAAGGAAGTTAGATAGGTTTGTCAGGATCGTGAGGTCTGGCACTCGATACCCTCTGCCTACTCCGAAAGCGACTTGGCGTGAAGATATGTAAGTATGTACGAAAATTAAAAAACGTTTACTTAAGCTCAATGATTTGTGACTGTACTGGCGTGATTATCCATTAAATACGGGATAGTTTAAAATGATCAAGTTATATAAATTACCAGACTATTTCAGTACGGGGTGATAGGTTGTTATATCTCTACGCCCAAAAAAATATGCTGTGTATGACAACCCGGTTAACGGAAGGCTCTTTGTGTAAAAACATAATCATTTTTAACAAAGCTGCCGATAAATGATTCGCGATGCTGACTTCAGCTGTTTCCGTTCGTTATAAAAATGGATATTTTATTGAAAACTTGTTAAACATGTATAAAGAAAAGTAGTTGAAATTAAGGGTGTATGAATTTGTTCTAATGTTATTAAAGAGTAGCTGAGGCGCCAGACGTTATGTTACTTAGACACACTTTTTAAGTAAACTCTGCTACTTTTCCAGTACACCCTTTATTTATTTAATATTATGCTTATGTTACACTTTAGGAAACCGTTTTAATTTTTACAGCATCATCAGATCTTTATACTAAAGATAAATGAGTTTGTTTCATTTTTACGTTCAATATTTGATTATTAGTTTTACACGGTAACTATAAGTATGTAGCTCAATTTTGACATGTAAGATTCCATAACAAAAACCGAAATTGGTGAAACTTAACAAATTTATTTAATTGTGTCATATACTGTACTAGCGGCCCGATACGTGCTTCGCTACGTACCTATATGCCTGCTATATGACCGCATTAGTGACTGAATACAACGAAACAAAAAAAGAAAAAAAACAACTGAAAAAGGTTTCAATACGACAACAGGGTTTTGGCGCCATCCAGAGAAAAGATGGTCGAAGTTTTTTCATAATTATAGAATTTTGTGTTAATGTACTGTAATGTAATTAATGTAATGTGTGGCATTTTGTACAATTTTGTTCAGTGAAATTGCACAAATGAAATAATCATGAAGAAATTAGCGTATCGTATATTTCCTCGTTGCCGCCAAATCTCATTACATGAGCTTGTGTAAAAAGGCCACCGCTTTACCCAAGAGCCTGACATGACTTACTGACGACTTATGACTGATGTCTAATTATAATTGATATAAAATTTGATGTAAATTTCTACTTGACTAATGGCAAAATACTAACGAGATTGCCAAAACCTAAAGAAAGAAAGAAGAATACGACAACACAATCCCCATCTAAAAGAAGTTTCAATTTGACTGAAAAATACCCATTAACAAAATGATCCGCCATTATTGAATTCATGTGTTACAAAAAATGTGTTAAATGAAGAACCGCTCTACCTATTTAATGCAAACTTCACATAAACCATCTACTTACTAAATAGTCCGATAAGTTAGTATGCACGCTTTACTCCAACGACCTATTGGATTCCCGATGGAGCCAGACGTTTGTGTGATGAACATTTAGATGTCTGTATATCTGAGTCTGAGTAAATTAAGTCTGGTATCTATTTAAATATTTTTATGTATTAGTATCATTGGCTAAGTATACAGTACTTGGTTAATAGGTTAGATTCAATTTGTCTAATTTTTCTAGGGATATTTATTTTATTTTTATTTATTGGAACTTTTTCAAGATAGCGAAAGTGCAACAAAGTACGTTGTAGGAGTGGGAACTTGTAAAATTGAAGAAGAAATGTCGTCAAATACATCTAAAATTAACATGTTTTAATAATAACATTTATCTCTTACATCACAGCTTTCGTATTAGATAAAACAAATCTGCTAAAATATATCTTTTATTGAGAGCATGCTCTGGGAAACACTCAGCTTGTACAAAAATGTAGATCTGGCTGTTTCCATTTCCATTTCGTGCTATTTTACTAAGATAATAAAAAAATAAAATCTTCTTATTTCAAAGATTAAGATACGGATAAGGATTCATTGTTCAATAGCTCTAGCACGAACATCTGTCGACCATGTCTCTAATCGACAACTACGAGTATCGTGAAACTTCAGAATCTTTACTATGAGTGGCTATAGATTACAGTCAATTCAATTCAGTAATTTACGTACAGCAGTATGTAGAGCTTATGCGTTTTTAACCAACTTCGAAAAAAGGAGGAGGTCATATGTTTGAATTCAATATTTTATACGAATGTTAATGATTTCTCCGACACTTTCAACCGATTTCCGTGTTTGCTTACATATTGCTAAGGGTGTAATTCGCAAAGTTATTGAAGTAAACTGCAAGTCGTAACCATTATAATATATGAATATGATATGAATCAATTGCTATTTATTCTAGATTTAACTTTTCATATTTCAAGAATTTTATTAGATACTTGCTGGTATGGAAGTAGGAACTTTACATTTTATAGTTTTTCTACATTCTATGGATAAAAGTGAGAGGAACCAATAAGTACAATAGGTAAATATATATTTAACTTAAATAAAAAATATTGTGTTGTATTTTCAAAGTACTGATACTTCAGTATTTAATTTGTAACAAAAAATATTTGTCAAGTTGTGAAATTCAGTTGAATTAAAGGTAAAAATACAGTCGACATTTTTGTATATTTTAGGAAATTCACATTGCTCCTGTGGTCTAGTGTCCAGCGTCGGGCTTGACTTCTGGAGGTCTCGAGTTCGATCCCGGGTCAGGCAACAAAACATAAAACAATCTGGTATTTTAAATTTTCTAATAAAAATAAAGTTGCCTGGGATTGGATATGTACCTGGTTGGCGATAGGCTTGCCATATATCACATTGTGTTCTTAGTGTATTCGGATAGTCGTGAGTGTCCTGGCTGTGCTTCTGCCTTGCTCTTCGGGGATATGGGCGTGAAAATGCTTTATTTTTTCTTTTTCACATTTCATATAAAAACCACAGATTTTAATAGTGTGTTACAAATCTAAGGCTAGGATGTTAGGACTCTAAACAAAAAAACAACATCGATAACCACTAACGTATCATCAGGATTAAGTAAGGTATACCAGTCTCGACAAGTTGTCGCTCTACCTAGTCATGGTTACGGTGTTAGTGAAAAATATATCTTTAATCAATGTTTCGAAGATAATCCCGGTGTTAGTCTTGGTTCCCAGTTAGAATAAACCGTTATTGGTGGTAGCCAAAGCGATTTCATCGTTCTAGGCCTCCCAGTCTCCCTATCTACATCTATGCACATTCGCATTGTATATCTGCTTTGTATATCTTTCATCTGTGCTTCTTTCCACATGACCGAACCACTCAAACATGACCTTTCTCATTTTAACACTAGCACTGTCTTTCAAACCCACTCTTTCTCGGTCTACTCTTATCTTACTGTTACAAATGCTGTCGGTTATTGTAACTCCACTGATTTTCCGTAGCGCTCTCATTTCGACCCCATTTATCCTACTCTTATGCTTTTTCTGACGTACCCAACTCTCGCTTCCATACAACAATGTTGGGATAAGCGCAGAATTATGCAAAGCCGAGCCGAGAGTCTAGTAATTTGACTTAAAACCTCACTTTGGTAGAAGAATGTTTACTTAGTCTTGCAGTCATAAAGATAGAATGGTGTTCCGGTCCAGAATGTAAGGCAGTCTGTAGACTTGCACATTATTCCTTACACTGACCGCAGGATAGAGACGCACCTATAATATCTATAGTATTTTAGTCTACGGTTATCTTTTACCAGTAGACCTGTGTGCTTATTCTATGTGTGGAATAAAAGTAAGTAACGTATCGCCTCTGTGGTGATCTGGTATTGGACTTGACTCCACGAGGTCCCGGGTTCGATCCCCAGATCAAGCAAAAAAAGGGTTCTCTCAATTTTCTTAGGCTTACTGACTGTCAGTAGCACTTCGTATCTTCGGCTAGTCGTGGCTGCCATGTTTGTACATCAGCTTACAATAGTAGAATACGGGCGTAAGGTACTTTTTTAAGTAAGTAAAAGAGATCATAACGTTGCAGATTTAAGTACCTACATAAAAAAGACCACGATATGGTGGAAAATACGGGTTTATAGCAACTACGTAACAATAAACACAAAATTTCCGTAAAATAAATAATGATCATTCCATTTCATTTACTAAAGCAAATAATCGTTTAAACAGAGAAGAATTTTAATAACCCATAAACTTGACATTGAGAAATTCCATTTCGCATTCGCTCCCTGAACTTCAGAACAACAAAATCAATAAACATAGACTTACTTTCAGTGAACTTGTGGGATTATGTTGGCTTACATTTCTAGAAAGTTCTTTGAAAGAGTAATATTCAATTTTCAAAAGTGAAATATTTTCAATAGCAGATATAAATTGCTCCGGAACAATGCATTAGGTAGAACAGAAAGATATGGAACGAACGTACAATCGGGATGTAAAATTAAATAATCTAGATTAAAACAAGTTAACAATTTAAGCGAAGTAATAGCTTTTACCGATCATATTGAAAACCGAGTTTAGTAAAACTATGTTCAGTGTAAACGAGTTCAATTAGCAGTTGTGATCCCGAAAATATGCTCTCGTAAGTACTCTTTTATATTAGATAATATCCCCTGAAAGTCTATTTACCAAGTAAAATAATTTAATAACAAATTAACATTATCCAGAATTTTTTGACAATAAAATTTACATGATTAACATTCTTGACAATTGACTAAACGTTGATCGCCTTTAAAAACGGCGGTAAAATCCAGCCTAAAACTGCAAAAAACTGGTTCTGTTTCAGTTACCATATCATCAGTACACAAAAAGCTGTGTATTATTAAGATTAACTATCCGAGTGAGATTTGGCTGCATCGAAAAACGATACAACTGAATAGATAACTTCTTCATGAGTATATAGTCTATATTACTCATGCCCGGTTCCTATGAAAAAAACTAAACGTATTTCATAAGTTTAACCATTAGTTTGCTCAACAGTAACGGAGCGTTACTCATATTTTAAAAAAATAAATAGGGCTAACTGTCAAAAACGAGCAACCGTTGTAAACAATCTTATCAATCATACAAAATACTACCATCCGTAAAGACAACGACTCTGTTTCTTGAATGTAGGAACCGCACTTCAATGTTTATACAAAACTTAACTTAATAATTACGAAAATCCAGCATCCATTTTTTTCAATTTTACCAAAAAGTGCACTGTGAAATTTCAATGCAGCAATTTGATCACCTAAGACGCTGCTATGACTGATTATTGTAATTTATGACTTATTTTGAATAATTTAAACTTAATATTGCGAAATCGGGTAATGACTTGAAACTTAAAGGCTAAAACTTGACCTATTGGCAGATACCTATGCCAAAAGCTGATAAAATTTCAAAGACCCTTTTGACTTGAGGAACACTGAATATGAAACCTCAAACGGAGATAATAATTACTATATAACAGATAATGGCGCGACAACTACAATGTAATATATAATATAATAGAGGAAATTCTAATTAACGCCCCACCGTAACATTGAATAATTTCACTGTAATATTCACTTCCTGAACTTCAAAACAGCAATCACTGAACATAAACTTCATTTCAATGAACTCGTGGAATTATGTTAGCTTGTGAAGCTCGAAAGTCCGCTTTGATTTGACTTCAACAAAAGAGTAGGTAATATGTTTGACTCCTACATTATTTTGTTAACTGTTTTAGTTTCTTTATAGTAGTTAATTTGCCCCTTTCTGGGACCGGTGACGGCGACTTTTAGGCCAATCTGTCATGTCTTCGGTATTAATTAAGTCTTTATTTAAGTCATTAGTCACTATTGACAAAGTCATGTCTGAGTCTTGAGTAAACGGTAGCTTCGTTACTGAAGCTCGTCTATTAAGATTTGGCGACAGCGAGAAAATACATAATACACTAATTCTTCATGATTACTTCATTTGTGCACCTTCATTGAACAAAATTAATCTAATTCCCATTTAAATTAACTAATTTACTCAATATAAACACGAAATCCAATAATGATGAAAAAACTACGATCATCTTCATCCACGATGGCGTCGAAACTCCTTTTCTTTTTTCTTTGTTCTCTGTCACTGGTAATCCAGTTTTAATATTTTTATTTAAAAAAAAACGTACTTTTTAGAATGTTCTATTGTCACCAAGTTTAGATCTAATAATAGAATCTTAGAGAGACTATGGAAAATAATCAATATTCTGTGTACGTGGTCAACTAATAATTAAGCACAGTAAAATTGCAGAAACCAACTCCAACTATTTTATTGGGTATCACGTCCGTTCCGAAATGGTCTCACATAAATTAGTAGTAGGTATAAATAAAAAAATTAAGTGTTTTTTAGTTATTACGTAAATATTGATGTAGAGTAGGTTATAATTTTAATTAAGATTTTTTTTCTCTTTAATGTCAAGCTTGTACACTGTTTATCTGTCACTTTTGATTTTGTTTTATTTTTTTTATCTTAGGTTAGCTGTAAGATATATCTTGATTTTAAGCTTGCCTTTTGTAATGTATATATTTTTATGTATATTATTTATGTACATATTTTTGGAACGAAGTTCCTTACGGCAGGCTTGGAGGAGATAGAGATTTTGCTGCGCGACCGAACTGAAAAAGATGTGATAGTTAAAACCGTATGAAAAAGTCCGCGGAATAAAACCTTTAATTGTATTCTGTAGAGCGCTGTCGATCTCTATTACGTGTACAATAAAGTGAAAATAAATAAAGGTATAAATAACGAAAGCGCAGTAAAACTGTAGTAGACGAGCAGACGTAACTCTTATATAGCACTTACATGATGGTAGTAAGAATCATAGGCGTATCACGTTTTTAAACGTGAAATATTTTTATATTTTACAAATAAATTGCTCTCGAATAACAGGGACTTTAGATGTCTGTTAACATTTATTTGCAATCATCTGGATAGTAGATTTAATCTAAAGCTAATAACTATCGGAAGATGGAAAAAATCTTCTGAGGTTATCTTTATTAGGAAGCGTGCTTACAGCCGTCTAGAACATCTTTCAACCATTAGGGGGAAATGAGAAAGGTGGATGTGAACACAGTAAGAATATAAAGCCAAATATTGTTACCACGTCCTGTAAGTATTGAAAATTCCAGCTTGCAAAACCTTCAACTTGTTTACTTAATGCGCACCTGGATTGGTCCAACCGCCTTTCTTAAATAAGTGGTGGTATCAATTCCACTTTAGCGTAACCTGCAAAACCGGAATCAATTTTTACTTTAAAGGTTCCATTACAAACATCAAGATAAGTGGAACTAAACAAATAATACTCGTATAATACCTAATAAAAAACTAAAAGCCGGGGAGTTTGTTTTGCTGTTTCTTCTCCTACCTGGCTAGGTTCGGAAATGGTGGAAGTACAAGACAGAGAGGTTATAGTATTAGTTGCCGGGGAGTTTGTTTTGCTGTTTCTTCTCCTGAATGGCTAGGTTTGGAAACGGTGGTAGTCTATGGTAGATAAGGTTAATTTAATTACACCTTAAAATTATAGATTTTGATTGATATGTACTTAATTAAATAATTATTATCACAATGTAGTATAATATGTTGAAATGCTTAAACACTTTTGTAACAACTTTTAACACACATATTCCGCAAATATATAATAATTTAATTTTTTCATTTTCATTTCATAACGCCACCGACCAACCGCAAGGCTCGAGTTTGTATCCAGACGGGGGCAGGTATTTGTGTGATAAACAAAGATGATTGGGTTTTTGAGTCTAGGTGTTCTGTATCTATTTATATATTTCTAAGTATTACTCGTTGACTAACACTCATAACACAAGCACATAGTTTGCTTACTTTTGGCTTTGGTTTGGGTTAGATCGACTTGTGTAATTTGTCTCATGATATTTATTTATTTGTGTTAGAAAATGGATAAAATGACACAGTTTCTGTGTAACTATTTCGATTGATAAGAAAATACGAAATACTTTATCCTGTGGTGTAATGCTCGCTGACCGCATTTGTAACAGTGAGTTCCGAGAAAGGGTGGTATTGAAAAAAAGTGCTAGTGTTAAAATGAGGTTAAAACTCTGCTGGTTTGGTCATGTGGAAAGAATGACAGATGAAAGTTTGACAAAGCAGATATGCAATGTGAATGTGGATGAATGTAGGTACCCGAGGAGACCAAGATTGACATTCCACGATCAGATCGCTCGGATAGTATCCGAGGGTCAAGAGTCTCTGAAACCGGCGTCTTTGTATGAAAATGGTAATGAATGTGACGGAAGCCAGACAGGCTTGTCAGAATCGTGAAGTTTGGCACTCAATATTCTCTTCCGCTCCGTAAGGGAATTGACGTGAAGATATGTATGTATGAATGTACTTTATCCCGTTTATAAAAAAAAGCAACATCCACAAAGGCTACAGGTATACGGAATGATTTAAATTTAGAGTCATACCTTGTTTTCGAAATCCCTTTTCATACTATCAAGAACCAATATCCGTCCACTACTAATTAGAAATCTCTATGCCAATAGATATTGCGTAAGACAAAATGTAAGACAACATCAGTAAGGTAGACTGACCATGGTCTAAAAACGGAAATTCTCTGAAATCCTTTGGCAGAGACCGCAAATTTATTCAATCAACCTACGCGAATTTGTTCTACCAACAAACCCCGCCATTAGCTAACCTGACTTTGAACTGAAATTAGTTTGACACTGGACAAATTACATGTCGATTAAAATAATTGCTATAGGGTTTGTTAAAAAACAGTAGGATAAACGCGGTGAAAATGAGAGCGTTACGGAAACATCATATGTTACGTCACCCGATCGCATTATCTGTAGTGAGATTTAAAAGAGTGGGATTGAAGACAAGTTTTGATGTAAAAATGGGAAGAGATATTCTACGTTATGAAAGATGGAGATTATCTAAGGGTAGTATCAAAAGTCTTCGGAACCGGCGTGTATGAAAAAAGACAGTAAGTGGAGGAATCGACGCAGATTTGCGGATAATGTGGCACTCGGTACTCTCTGCCTACATCACATGACATAGTGTATCAATATGAATGTAATATGCAAAGAATGAGAAAGCCGCTCTTCTCATGGTAAGAGATGTCAGTCGCTAATAGACACTAAATGTGCTATTGGTGCGTCGCTTTTTAGACCAGTTTGCAAATCAATCAGCTTTCCTACCATCCAGCTCAAAAAACAAAGATGACGAGTACTGTGCAAATTTGCAGGAACCGGTAAGTCGGTGGCACTAACCGGAGCGAGTTGCTGCGCGGCACTTCACCACGTATTTTTAACTGACTGTTCTATTTTATTCAGAAGTCTAAATCTACCATCAGCAGGCGCTGGGGTTGTCCCATCCCCACGCTGATAAGTATCTGAATGCAAAAACTTGTCAATTAGTTGCATATTGCCAACATAAATCCGGTTTTAGGACCTAATAATCTACATGACCATAAACAAATTGAAACCGGCCAACGTCAAGTATTGAAACAGCAAACTAACAGACATCGGAACATCAACCCAAACTTTTTACAATAGATACAGAAAAAGAGATAAGAAAATATCGTAAACACTTTTCTACATAGCTGTACTAGCGAGAAGTGGAATTTTTCATCTTTGAAAACTGTAGAAGGATATGTGCATTATAATGTAATAGCATTGCGAATAAACGTAGGAAGTTTGTAGAATCGATAATTATTTCCCGTATCATATTATTATATTGATATCCACAAAGCTTTGTTTTTCGAGTGGAATTTCTTAAGGATCTTGCTGTATTATTTTATTGAAATAAAATGTACGCTGTTAATGGCAAAAATACTTTTAATCAAAGGGTCGACCTCTAAAATGAATTAAGGGCAGTAAAAAACTAAAAAAACAACTAAAATTTCCTTACCACGTCAAAAAAATTTGTTTTTTCTTTTAAAGAGGTAACACTTGGTTTCGAAGTAGTCCAATTTAAATTTTATCTAGATCCGACTTGTGGTTTTTGAGTTATACGTAATCTATATATAGAATAATGAATCTCATTTCGTTTGAACGCATGGACTAATTTTGCTAATTATTTTTTGTTGTATTGATGTTTGTCAGGAAAAGGATCATTTGAAGAGAAAACCCAGGAAAAAAGTAAAAAAAAGTGAACGCAGAAAAAAACACATTTCAATTTTGTCCATACAAACTGTTAGTAGCTATTAACAAAGAGTATATAAATACTACGTAATAAGAGGCGGGACTACCATAGATACATAGCAAACCCGAATTTTGTATAAAGTTTACTCAAAGTGATATGAAATATGACATTTCATCTGACATAACATGGTGAAAAGGTATAATCCGTTTAATTTGAAAGTAAGTCTAAAGTCATTCAGATATAAGGCAACTAGTGTCATATGATTTAGGCGAATAAAAAACATAGCAAACTTATTTTTTTTATATGAAAATTGCACTAAACTGGCTATTAATGTCAAGCGATACCAAGGTCGCCTGGTGGCGTAGTAATTCATAAATATCAATGTCATCGACGATGACGTCCTTGAGTTACATAAAATGATTTGATGATTCTCTTTTCAAAAGTCATGACTCGGTATATAATTTTTATAGACATCCATCATGTCCTTCTTGACTTATTTATATTGATAAACTTGTCAGGTGATTTTCCCACGCATTTTGTTCTTAAAGGTCGGCAATGCATCTGTGATACTCCTGGTGTTGCGGATGTCCGTGGGGGTAGGTGATTACTTTCCATCAGGTTGTTCCACTTGCACTTGTTAGCTAGATTGAAAGGTAAATACAATACACATATTAAATCGCTGCCGTATGATGCACCAGTAACTGCTGTAACAAAAAAACCCACAGGACAGGCTCAACCTAGTGTGGAGGCCCGATATTTGTATTAGTTTGTAACATGGTTTCTGCTAAATAAATATTTTATTATAAGGTATTTATTATTTTATTAACTGATTGGATGCGTTTTTTCACGAGGCTCATGTAATTTTATAATAAGATGGCAACAATCATATGACTCTCTCAGTGGTAAGATAACATAAGTTATTACTGGTGCGACCATTTTTATGCACGGGATGTTAAGCTACGTGTGCAAAAGCAGCATGCATACCTACCCCATAGAACATGACAATAACAAGCATCTATTTTATGGTGGCATTAATTTTCGTTTAGTCAGCCATAAGTCAAAAGGTATCCTGACTTATGGCTGACTAAACGAGAGAAGTAATTCAGTAACCTAATTAGTAAGTGATGGGGTCGTCACATCCTGATGCCTTCCCAGTAGACACACCTGTCGCCTGCGCCTTCATTTACAAGTTGTGACTTTTCGTGGTTAGTGATGGGAACGAAAGATATTCTTTGGTATATAAATCGACTTTTGTTTGAGCTTTTATCATTATTAAAAGTAAGGTATATTCAAGCCCTTTTCCCCGAATAGATAGGCAGATGCACCCACATTTAGTCGAAGACACTAAGTCCCACAATGTGATAGGTGGCAAGCCTAACGCCAACCGGGCACACATCCAATCCCGAGCGACATTTTTTGTAATTATAATATTTGAACGCTGTTTGCGTTTTCTTTTTGTTGCCGGACTCAGGAATCGTTCCCGGGACCTCCTGAAATCAAATTTAACACCTGGACCGCTAGACCACATATATTAATATATTTTGTATAAATATATTATAAAGACAAATATTACGTATATAAATTTTCCAATTAAAACTTTTTTACATTTTTTACAATTAATGGAAAAGGCGGGAATAATCCTTAAAAAGCGCGCCCTTGCACAGACAATAATAAACAACGTTCGGCCTTCTGTTTTTATCTATGACTACTGTTTGTACCGTTATTTTACTATTTAACTTACTAGTTTTTTTTTAATTACACAAAAAGGGAACTGTTTGATCTACTTTAACATTGAACTTTACTAAAATAAAGTATAAGGTGCTGTCATAGTCTGAGGCGACAACAAGTAGCTTATATGCCGCGTCTACTTTTACACATAATTATTGTCGCCTCTATGGTCTAGCGGTTCAGTTGTTGGGCTTGACTGCATGTGGTCCAGGGTTCGAATCTCGGGTCGGGAAACAAAAAGAAAATTTTGTTTTTTCCAATTTTCTAATAGAAAAAATTGTAGCTCGGGATTGGAAATGTGCCCGGTTGGCGATAGGCTTGCCCCTATCACACTGTGGGACTTAGTGTCTTCGGCTAGTTGTGGGTGCCCTGATTGTGCATCTGCCTACCCATTCGGAGACATGGGCGTGAATATGCTTTTTTATTGTTTAAAAATCCAAGTAGTAGGTTTCGCGGAAATAGCGACAAATTGACAAAAAAATTGATATAGCTTCGGGTTTTAATGAGGTTTCAAAATTCTGACAATCCCTGTAGACAATCGACATAGCAATCATTGTTTTTTTTTTTAAATTGCATGTACAGATTTTAGTTTATTACTATTTCATTATATTGTTAGCTATAATATGTCATATTGCATCACGATTACGATGGTATATTATGAAGTTAATAATATTCTATTAAATATATCAAATATCACTCGAAACTCAAATATCAATCGATTATGTTAAATATAGCTCAGTAATTTGTATAATCAGAGTCTTTACCATGAGTTGCTTAAGATTACATTCGGAAATTTACGTATCGAAATACGTAGCCCTATAAGGTCTGAAAATGTAGTTCTCCTACTTTTCAGTAGAGGCACTGTTCAACAATTTCATACAAACAATTTACGGAGACGCTATTGAGTATAGCACCGTAAACTGGGCCCTCATCACGAGTTTACGGCTTGTCAAGTTTACTATACCGCTACCGTCTCTGTAAATTATTTGTATGAAATGTTTGAACAGCGCCAGACCAATAATTTCATAGAATTCGACACCGAACGTAATCTGTACCAACTCATGGTAAAGGCTCTGTTCTTTAAATAGATATTGGAAAGTCGAATCCATTTATAAATACGAAATCATATTTGTTTATTTAAAGTGAAGTAAAGTATCTTTACGCCCATATCCCCGAAGTGGTAGGCGGAGGCTCCAGGACACCAAAATGTCAAAAACACAAAAAAAATTTTGGTCGGGATTGGAAATGTGCCTAGTTGGCGATAGGCTTGCCACCTATCACATTGTGGGGCTTAGTGTCTTCGGCTAGTCGTGGGTGCCTTGGTTGTACCTCTGCCTACCGCTTCGGGGATATGGGCGTGAAGATACTACTACTACTACTTGTACATGATTTGACTCTTACAAATGATGTTATAGTTTGGTGGCGGTTTATGTTATTTTTAACCATCCTGTTGCCTTGTTTTTGCCCCTCCCTTTTGAACATTATGTGTAGTTTTTGAGGTAGTGTATTTTATTAAACAGTTATATGCGATCTATAAATCGTGTCTTCAACGAAAATGCCTTTTCTTACACTCGTAACACTTTAAAATTTTTTTCATAACCCACTTCCCTCTTGAAACGGTGATATATTTACGACAGAAAAAAGTCAAATTTCTCAATCCTAGTAAAGGTAGGTAAGTAAATAGTTCGAAGTTTTTGTTCGAATCCACCTTTACCCATAATTTGATAAAATCCTCCTGAGTTGGTTATTTCGAAAGTTGGCAGCCCTACTGTCGTGTATTTTTTTATTTTAGTTTTTACTTTTCTGTAGTGATCATTCAATCGAAATGTAATAATTTAGTAGCTTACAAACAATATATGTATGTAACCACTTTTCGCTACGGTTGTACATGTCTATTCGTATTCGATTACTATTGGCAATGAAATGCTTTTATAACTTCGTTTAAATACCTTGGAAAGTTATTTAGATTTGAAGTTTTCATTACAGAGTGAAATTTAGTGGAAGTATTTTATATTAACTGCAAATCTAAATAAATTACGACGAGTTTTCCTAAGTTTCAAACTTTCAGCATAGTTAGAAAAGTTATGCAAAAGTATACTGAACTTAAAGTTCGAAGTTAAAACTATGTCTTTACGAGCATTTTATATGACGATAATTTGTCAAACATAAGCTTTTGGTAACTTTAATGGTTAGAAATAAAATAAATGAATTATAAAACTGCAACATCTGGGTATTAAAGATCCGCAAACAAAGTTACAAGGAATAGTATAGTAGGGGATTCAAGCCGCCTTATCAATAAACATGGACTAGCGAAGGAGTAAAATTAAGTTGATATTATAGTCTGTATCACATTGTTATAAAAACTATAATATCAGGTTGAACCTTGGCGTACTTTACGCTTTCTTTATTAATAAGACGGCAAGAGTATATTTAGGGAGTTACTCAGACGCGTAAGATTATAATATGGGAGATATTTAATACCGTCGTTAAAATTCTTCATCATGCATGACATCTCTCTATAGGTTAGCATGTTTAGGGTCATACTGTTTATTTTTTGGGCCTGAAATATACACAAATTTGTCATAAGTACAGTGCGTTTAAGTATTCTATAATTGTTAAGATTGTTTTGCTTAAAAAAATATTCTAACATTTTAAGAGTGAGATAAGGGAGTAGGAAGCTCAGAGCTTTCGAAAATATGCAGTCTCTGTTAAGCGTATGGTCGAATCACTGTAATAATTGTTCTTTTAACTTTAAAATTTTTCCTCCCGCTAAAAATGTAAACGTCACCTAACATTTGCATTATCTACCATCTAGTCGACAGTGCAATAGATTCCATGACGCTGGAGTAACTACGCATCTTCGGCTCCCTTATTACTTGTGGTATTATTAAGCTGAGATTCCAAACTAAATTCTCAGTAACAGATTATCAATACTTTAAATAAACGGCCTACGGTTTTCGGCGCATAGAAAATACGTCTGAAATTGGTATTTGCAATATAAAATATACTTAATTAATAATTAATTAGTAGAGATACTTATACTGATTCATAATCAATTCAAGCAAAATTGATGAAGTTTCATTAATTAATTGATTATTAATTAAGATAAAATTACAATACTGAGACTTATCTGTAATACTAGTTAACAAGGTTATTGAGTAAATTATATATTCTGATAAATACACCCACGAGCTCTCAGAATAAAAGGCTAGTTTTGAAGCTGATCTATACTTCAAACGCAAATAGACCAGCATGAACGCAAAAACAGGAAAATGCGTTTCAACCCAAGTCCATTCCAAGTCATGTATTATATGCTCCGTTACTTTGGTCATGTGGAAGAAATGACAGATGGTAGATTGAAAAAGCAACCCAAATTTAGAGCGGTATATGTCAAATAAATCAAATTGATTGGGTGTTATTCCAGTTTAGTTAGTTGTTTGCGGAACCGGTGTGTTTTAAAAGAGTAATTAATGTAGATATAGTTAGGTAGGTCTGAAGGTATCGTAACGTTTGGCAGTCGATATTCTGCTTAACCCGTTAATTACTTGGTATGAATATATGTATTACCTGCAGCAATTCCAGGAACAGTTTTCAACAATAGATCATCGATGTCATTAGAGAGAGGCTTATAGCATCCGCACTTAGAGGATGGAACACAAATTAGTATATGTATCTAATATTATCTTAATTGGACATTAATTAGTAGATTTCCTCGTATTTATTTACTATATTTACTAATTTATTAAAAACTATCCCACTTTTCGAAGCCTGTGTCATGTGAAGCTGTATGAATGTTTCCAAACGACTTACATTTTATTTATTTATTAGAGTAAAATAAACATTACAAATGCAAGATACTTTATTATGAGTACTACCTGGTATCCTATTCTTCACTATTAAACAACAGTTAAAAGTTAAAATAATTGTGGCAATAGAAATCATAGCGATATTAACATTTTACTACACAGTATAATTACATTAACATTTTTTTTTATGATATTGGAAAGCAAACAAGCAGACGGATTTCCTGATGTTAAGAAATTCACGCCGCCTAGAGACACCAAAGGTGGTAATGGTGCGTTGCCAACCTGAGGCCGGGATGTTAGGCCTCGAGCAAAAGTAAGTTTACCGGCTACCTTACCCTCCGAACCGGAACACGTCATGACGTTATGGCGGCAGGAATAGGTAAGGCAGTGGTACCAATCCGTACGAGTCGCTGCTAGACTCTACCACTTAGTCCGAAGTCACGGTGTTAGTGACGGTGAGC
>NJDC01006008.1:81219-102375 GCA_002245475.1 Calephelis virginiensis | reverse complement strand
TGCAGCAATTCCAGGAACAGTTTTCAACAATAGATCATCGATGTCATTAGAGAGAGGCTGATAGCATCCGCACTTAGAGGATGGAACACAAATTAGCATATGTATCTAATATTATCTTAATTGGAAATTAATTAGTAGATTTCCTCGTATTTATTTACTATATTTACTAATTTATTAAAAACTATCCTACTTTTCGAAGCCTGTTTCATGTGAGGCTGTATGAATGTTTTCAAACGACTTACATTTTATTTATTTATTAGTGTAAAATAAACATTACAAACGCAAGATACTTTATTATGAGTACTACCTGGTATCCTATTCTTCACTATTAAACAACAATTAAAAGTTGAAATAATTGTGGCAATAGAAATCATAGCGATATTAACATTTTACTACACAGTATAATTACATTAACATTTTTTTTATGATGTTGGAAAGCAAACAAGCAGACGGATTTCTTGATGTTAAGAAATTCACGCCGCCTAGAGACACCAAAGGTGGTAATGGTGCGTTGCCAACCTGAGGCCGGGATGTTAGGCCTCGAGCAAAAGTAAGTTTACCGGCTACCTTACCCTCTGAACCGGAACACGTCATGACGTTATGGCGGCAGGAATAGGTAAGGCAGTGGTACCAATCCGTACGAGTCGCTTCTAGACTCTACCACCTAGTCAGAAGTCACGGTGTTAGTGACGGTGAGCCTATGCTCGCCTTTTACGAGCTGCCTGGCAAGGAAGGCAGATGGTTTATTCTACAAAGGAGCCCAGACCAACACGGGGAAAAAATTAAGAATGTGTTTTATTTATTGTTTTTAATTTATTTTATTTTATTAAAATGTTTCTAATTGACGAAGATACTTACGAAACAACAGATACTCACATAAATTCTGACCGCGCGTACACATTTTAAGAAACCATTATAATAATCCGTGAAGCAAAAACTTTGAAACCCTTTTTAAGAAAATTTCGCCGACGGAGAAGTATGAAATTCGGCATTTATATGCATGAGAAGTGCAGAACGCTAACTTTTCAATTATAATGCTTTTAAAATAAAATAGCCAGTTAAATTACTTTGCTATGGACTTAACATTCCAGCTTCAGTTTGACAGCGCATCATTACCATCTTCGGTGTCTCTAGGCAGCGTGAATTCTTATCATCAGGTAATACGTCAGCTTGATTGCCTGCAACATAAAAAAAGCTTATAAACCAATAAATAAATCATTACACATACTACCAAACGTTTGACAGACACAAACAAAAATATTGATAACGATTAAAGATCACAGATGGCGCATAAACTAACATAACATAATGTTTGGAAACAAAGTAGTTGGTCTTGATAAATGAAAATGGCGTTCTTATCAAAAATATTTTATATTGAATAACTTATAACTTAAATTTGTTATGCTCTAATTTTGACTAATGGGCTACTACTAGTTATAATAAATAGGTAAGTAAGTATAATAGAAGATCCAACCTAAATCGACCTTCACCGAGCTGATGATAGAATGAAACGTATTTTATAACAAATGTAGTATATCACAGAGTATATTAAAATAGGGTTGCCGAAAAAAATCCTGGACAGAATATTCTTAATTATTTTTTAAGAAATGATTTTTCATGAAATGTTGCAACTTTATGATAATAAGAAATTATTATTCTGATGTAAAATATAAAACATATAGAATGTTCAAAAGTTGGGTTGCCTATTATTTACTTGGACAATCTACTGGGTTGCCAGGTATAAACAGGTATGTCAATATCAGTTACTTTCACTGATTTAATAATAGAATAAATTTTATATCAACGTAAGCGCTGTTTTATTGCGAACACATTGATACAGCGTTGCCTGCAAAAATTTCGGTCCTTATATAGGTTGCCGAATTTTAAAGATTTAAATTTCAACGTGTGGAAGTAAGTGACAGAGAAATCCGAGGTAATTTACAGTGTAATAATAAAGGACTCAACATTGCCGTGGTGACTGGTGGGACTCTGTACACAAGAAAGTGCGTATGCGCGGTACACTATGTTTTATATTTTACGTCAGAATAATATTTTTCATTATCATGATGTTCCAACATTTCATGAAAAATCATTTTTTAAAAAATAATTTTAAATATTCTATCCAGGATTTTTTTGCCAACCTTTTTTTAATATATTCTGTGATATACTACATTTATTATAAAATACATTTTATTCTATTATCAGCTCGGTGAAGGTCGATTTAGCTTCAAATCTTAGACCATAAGAAGGTAGACGACAGAACATACTTATGTTCGGAGAGAAGACTAATACACATGATATACACTGGTGGTAGAGTGCTATAGGACTTGATCAGGTAGAAATTCACCACCTTAACTATTCCTGCTGCCATAATGACAGTGTTGATTACTGGTCCTGCGAAGAAGAGTAGCCTATAGACTTGCACATTAGCCCTTATACCCTGGCCAAAATATAGAGACGTGCCTATAAAATCTATGGTATTTTTATATCACAGATGTCTCTCAACTATATACTTTGTGCAAATTTGATTAAAATCGTTTAAGTAGTTCAGGAGTCTGCAGGCAAATCCCTGCTTCTTGCCCATATCCCCGAAGAGTCGCCCGTAATGGGATAGGTGGCAAGCCTATCGACAACAGGGCACATATTATCCAATCATGGGCATGTTATTTTGAAGTGAAAACTTCTTTAGTGGCGTTGCGCACTTTTTTTGGAATGGGTGAAAACTTCTAAACTCCCGTCAGGTCACGTGTCCGGATTCGTAAGATAAAAATTCGTAAGACGGCGCAGGGCGCTTGCGCGAATGTTCGTGTTGTCATGTTTGTTTACGATAGCGCAATAAATGAATATTGTATTCTACCACATAAATAACAGTACTTTCATACTGATAATTAAAGCAATTAGTGCAAAATTATTCCCTAACCATTCCAAAGTGTCAAAAATGCACAACTTTAATATTCAAGTTTCCACTTCTGCCGGCACTCCCGGAGTGCCATCCGTCCTTTTTTTTTACTAGAAAACAGAAAATAAAAAGATTTTTTTGTTGGGTATCGAACAAGAAAATAAAAGAAGATTTATGCATCAGACGTGCCTTTGAGAAAATTTTCATGTCGAAATAACACATTCAACTTTTGAACTTCTGTAGTGTAAGAATTTCATCTATCATTTTCCAAAAAAAACTTAAAAAGTTTTCTAAGAGCAATGGAGTAAGGCAATTGAGTTGTGTAAATTTGATTAGAATCGTATAGTTAATTAAAAGCTTGTTATTGTAAACTTAATTTTTTTTGTTGCAAATTTATCAAATCTTTCAAAAAATTACTTCATATCATCGTTTAATGAAAGTATCAATTATCATTGACCAACATTTTTTTAATAACCATTTTATTACTATTAACTACCGGTTAATGAACTTTATTATTTGACATAAGCACTTTAAATAATTTGTCGAGTTCATTTTCCAATTTACATAAATGTCCGCTTCTAAAGGACTTTTAACCTACTGTAGAAAATTTAGTTTAGTTTCATACTCGCAATTCCTTAATGGAAACATGTCATTTTACTTAAATATAATCTCTCGCACAAGATTTTACATCACTTTGTATGGAATATTAAATTTTATCTTTTAACTTAAGGTACTATCACACAAGATCTTATGGACATACATACAACATGTGAATGCGAAAGTTTGGACGGATAAATCGATATTTGTTAGTTACTTTTTTAATAAAAAAAAATTGGTTTGGGTACTATTTGTTAGTTAATTTGTCCCTTTCTAGGCCAGCTAGGAGCTTTAGGCCACGCTGCCTTGTCTTCCTTATTAACTTATTTTTATTGAAAGTCAAGTCACTATATACAAATCCATGTCAGTGTCTTTAGTAAAGAGATAACCTCGTTACTCAAGCTCAATTAGTGAGTTCATAATTATTTCACTTGTGCACTTTAATTTCACAAAATTAAACCAGTTACTACCTAAATTAATCAATTTTACTCATAACTAAAAATAAGTTCATTAATTACAAAAAAAACATGACCATCTTCTTTTACGATGGCGCCAAAACTCTGAATAGATTGAAAGAAAACGTCACAGTGATACAATTTAAACATCAAAAGAAAACATAGAATACAGTTTAGAAAACTTGAACGACTGATAGCTAGAATTTTGTTTGGTACAACGAAAAATGCCCATAGGTACGCAGAATTATGTAAAACTTACAAAGAATGGAGCTAAAGAGCTAATATAGGAATTCTTTTCGATTCATTCCATTCATACCGCTGCACCGCGAAAACAGCTCAGGGGGCTCGTCGATACTCATGTTTGTGTGAGTGTGCCGTTTCGAATGTTTTCAGTAAGTTTCGCTACTATTATATATATTTCGTATGTGTGCTTTTTTTTTACCGCAAAATTGCATTCTAAGGAAATTGTAGCTGGTTGTAAGCATTGATTTACATCCGTCTGGACCGCAGATTTAATCTCAATAATAATATCAAGATGAAAACGAAGTTTCTTCCAGGGATACCTTATTTCGAAAGCGTTTTTACAACTGTCTAGAATGTCTTTAATATGATCTCATACAAGCTAGTTTAGTTTCCTTTGCCTGTGGTTTACTATTCTGATTATCTTTTAAATATCTAAATCAATCTACAATTATTTACACTGGAAGATTGGAAGGATGGAAGTTTGGTATAAAATATATATCTGTATGCTAAGTCCCTAACGGATAGTCAAAGAGTATATATAGAGTGAGATCATCCTTGCAGATCTACCTAACATCCTATAAGTACATTCACTTCTCTATTCACACAAACACACTGGTTTCGAGGATACCGTATGATGTGTTACACAGGTACCTTTGGATAATACACGGACGACACATTTGAAATTATATCCGCATAAACGAGCCGTTGGTTGTTAAATACCTAAATTTCTTTGGACAAGTTACACGAATTGAATGTAGCCCCACACTAAGCAAATGATATGGTTATATTAGTGATGTTAGTAAACGATTCTAATACCTCGAAATACTCAAATAAATATCAAAATAAATTTAATAAACACTCAGTCAATCATTAGCGGTTGGTTGGCGTAGTTAGGGGTATACGGTAGCGCCTCGACCAACGATGCAGTCAAAGAACGAGACAGTGTGACAATAAAATAAAAATTGTAACCCAGTGTGGCACAACATTTATACAAAACAATAGCGGTTACGAAGTAATGTAACAAAGTGCAGCATAAGATATAAGAGATCAGCACCAACTGTGTGTAAGATTTCATATCTTATATGTTGTACCAGGTAAAGACACGTTAGCTTTGAAGCTATGCATAACAAATGCTCAAGGTATTTTACTGTTTGTATCAAAGGAAAGTAAATAAGAATATCCATTTCTGCTCTTGACCTTTACCTTGAAGAATGGAATTGATTTTATCGATACTTCATAGTGCACTCAAATGATGTGATTTCTTAACTAGCTGACTCGGAGAACTTCGTTAACAAACATTCACTGTACAGAAATGTACTCTTACTACTATACTACTCTTTACAACTTTATTATATAATAGCTTTTACAGCGCTTGCGGTCGCGTCAAATACACAGTTCCCTTATCTTGTTACTAAACATAATGCAAAAGAGCACTGGCAACAGAACACTAGTATAATACGCTATGTTGACGATTTTTTTTTATGATATTGAAAGACAAACAAGCAGATTGATTTCTAGATGGTAAGTAATTTACGCCGCCTAAAGATACCAAAGGTGGTAATGGTGCGTTGCCAACCTGAGGCCGGGATGTTAGGCCTCAAGTAACAGTAAGTTTACCGGCTACCTTACCCTCCGAACCGGAACACGTAAGCGATAATCACTGAGGTTATGGCGGCAGGAATAGATAAAACGGTGGTACCAATCCGGGCGAGTAGCTGCCAAACTCTACTACCTAGTTAGATGTCACGGTGATAGTGACGATAAGCCTATGCATGCCGTTTACGAGCTGCCTGGTAGGAAGGCGATGGTCTATTCTGCAAAGGAGCCAGGAATACATTCAAAAATGCTACGTAGATACAGCCGACCTTGGGAGGAGCATGGTTTTTCTATGTTCACCCGGCTATCTTTAATTTGCCCTTGAGCTTTGTTAATGTTATAGCGAAACTAAGCTTAATCGGAAATTGTAGCCTTTTGAATTGAAACGGAAGATCTTTACGAATTACCGGGTTACGTGAATCATTACATTTCATTTCACTATTTTCTACGCCGGTGAAGATGGTGGCGCTTGTTATGTATGTTCCGTCTAAATAGTGTGACACGAAGTGCCATTTTATTACATAATTTGCAGTTTCAAAATTTCGTATTTGCATAAAAAAACATAGGTAACATTCCAGTGATTTTGTTTGAAGTTAAATGTTAGCGTTTAAATATTAATAATATCTAAAACATTTAACAATGTATTCCTAACCATTCTCGTAGTAAAAATGTCAGCGGAAGAAGTCTAGTACAAAATATATTGGATTTTAAACTCTAAATCTATGTTTTAAACATTTTAAACTTAGACAAAAATGCTTTTGTAACGCCATATTTACGTAGTACCACAGACTAATATGAGAACTATACGTTCGTAGTACACATTTTTTTAGGTTAGTTTGCCCCCTTTCTGGGGCCGGCTAAGACTTTTAGGTCATGCTGCCACGTCTTCCGTATTAATTCTTATACAGTCATTAGTCAAATGTCTTCCTTATCAATGAATTCTGATACAGTCATTAGTCACTATTTACAAAGTCACGTCAGGGTCTTGAGTAAAGCCGTGGTCACTTTACACAAGCTCACTTTGGGAGATTTGGCGGCAGCGAGGAAATTCATGACACACTAATTTCTTCATGATTATTTCATTTTTGCACTTTCACTGAACAAAATTAAACTAATTTCCACCAAAATTAACTAATTTTAATCACAATTTACACTAAATTCAATAATTGTGAAAAAATTACGACCATCTTCATTCACGATGGCGCCAAAGCTCCGTAGTACGTAGTATTTATGGCCATGTTTAAATCTTACTATTCTCTGTGGCCGTATTGTTACTAACGTTAGTATCTAACATACAAAATATAGGAATATAATATAAAGAAGTGCAATAATATTCTAAATTAATTTAGATGTGTAAATACTTGTGGAATTGAATCGATACATAACAATTTTAACTATGCCGTAAGAGATAACGACATTTTTGTCTATGCTCATTTTCTCGTCAATTTAAAGTGATGTCATGACAGAACTCATGCTTTCCTAGTACGCCATAATATTTTGTTTTAATTTTTTTAGTGATGCACTAGTACAATTGTCGATATTTTATTTTACATTCACAGAAAAAAAATATTTCGACAAGATATGAATGGATACCATTGGCACTGAAAACAGGAACTACCGTCTATCGTAATAAGAATTCATGCAAGTGCTCACTTTAAAGTAAATAAAGTGGTTTAAATGTAATCTGATCACATGATAAACATGAACCTTGTTTATAAACATAGAGAGTTAAATATATTTGCGTTATTCGGTGTAAAGTAAAAGAAATATTCTTTATTTCATTTTATTACATTTCTCTAATTCTACGCCTACTGAGTAGCACTAAGTGAGTAAGTAAGATGATAGTAGCCATTTCAATCGGTAGGTAATTATTATTTATAAAATAATATGGCAGCTGGGTCTACTGACCTATAACTCCAATAAGAGGCCGTCATCTCTGGTACTGACATTACTACGGCTGTTCAGAAAAAGTATCGATAAATAAGTTTAAGTAAATAGATAAGTATTATTAATTATCTACCGATTTCAATTGCTAATACCAACTATATCCGAATCCTCATATAGCAAATACTGAACTGATGAATTGTCTATATAATATTCCAACTCATAAATTTTGTGCTTTCATAACCACAGACAACAACCAAAGTTATATGGTCAGTCACATTTATACAGCCCGATACCCTAAATATGCACTTCATTTAAATGTATAAAGTATACGTTTGAAAGTATACTAGTGGTCGCCCATTGGTCGAAATTCGAACATAATAAATTTAAATATCTTGTTGATAAGAACGCCGTCTACATTTCTCAAGACCAACTACTTTGTCTCCAAACTTTTTTAGTGCGCCATCTGTGATCATTTATCGTCAACATCAATATATTTGTTTGTGTGTGTCAAATGCATATCCACTTTATAAGCATTATTATTGAAAAAATAATATTTTTCTTCTTTCTGCACTTTTCCTACACATAAACTATAAGTGGGCCAAATTTTAAATTTAAATTTTAATTTTCGTAAAAAGCGGTCCAAAGTTTTGGCATTACTTATTAATATATGGACTTATAAAATGTACAATGTTTAAAATCACAAACTGGAAGACTGGTGGTAAAGTGTTGTGCTCTGTGCATCAACTAGCCCGAGTGGGGCAAAAATTATATAAATGCTACGTAATAAGAGGCGGGACTTCCATAGATACATAGCAAACCCGAATTTGTATAAAATTTACTTGAAAAAGTAGAAGCCGTATAATTCTAAAGTAATGTATAATTCTAAAAGTAAGTCTAAAGGCATTCAGATATAAGGCAGCTAGTGTCATATGATTTGGGCGAATAAAAACCATAGCAAACTTATTTTTTTTATATGAAAGTTGCGCCAAACTGGAGTGGGCTTCACTGTTACCCGTCAGGAAGGGCATGTCCTTGTCCCCCGTCTTAACAGATTAAAAATACTTGTATTCGACGACAAAATTTGGCGAGTAGAGTGATTATTTGAAACCCTGTGAATGAAAAACTTTTAATATTTGTTGCAAGCGGGCAAAGCCTTCAACAGCCGGTACTTAAGATAAAAGCGATTCTTGCACTCAGTTGGTTTATAAATAAGGAAACGTAATGAAATGAAAGCAAATAAAATATAATTTTTATATTAATTATAGCACCTGGATGACCGAGCTTTGCTTTTTTACAAGAATAATATAAAATTTCTTAGCAAACACTCATTGACTTCGTGTCAATTAACAATGCCAACTGCTGGTTTAACATTAACTGCTGGTTTTAAAAAGAGTATTATTATTCGCCAATAGATGTCAGGAAGAGTCATATTTTTCGGTTTAAACACGAATAAAATGAGATTTTCTAAAAATGATTTCTAGCTAGATCGATTTATCGCCCCCGAAACCCCTTACATACTAAATTTCATGAAAATCGTTGGAGCCGATTCCGAAATTCCAATATATTGCTCATTTAAAGCTATAAAATAAGTTAATGTAAATTTATATTGCAAAGTATTTAGCCTAACCAAGAAAATAAACACATACTAAATTAGTTCTATTTTTATTTATCTACATAATCACCATCAAGCTCGATGCACTTTTGGTATCTCCCATTTAAAGCATTTATACCGTTGAAAAAAATGGTTCAGCCTTAGAGTCAAAATATGCATCTACAGCTGTTTTAATTTCGCCGTTTGTCGAAAATCTTTGACCTCCCACGTGCCTTTAGTTTAGGGAATAGAAAGAAGTGAAGACGGTGCTAGATATTTTAAATGAAGCGGATGCGGTAATAGTTCAAAGTCACAATTGTGGATTTTAGCTATTGATTTCATAGACGTGTGAACACAAGCGTTTTCTTGATAAAACAGCTTTTTTTCTTCTGAGTATTCCTGGATGTTTTTGTCTGCCTCACAGCTCGTGAGAGGCGAACAAAAGTAAAATAGCCCAAACCAACAAAATCACTCGTTTTAGAGTATTGATTATCAACTTGCTCAGGTATTGATCTATGGCAATAATCATTCCTGTCTGCTTATCCTACTACATATATTGATATAATCGTGTTCTGACCCAAAGAGTGGAGTAGCCGGTTGGCTTGAACAAAAGAGCTAAAACTATACCTAATATTTTCTATTTTCTGTTACTTAAAAACTGATACATTAAACATTCATACACATCTTCACGCTAAGTCTTTGAAAGGTAGAACGATACTACCGAATGTCAAATGTGTCTTCCTACTTCACTGTCCTCCATATTACCCTTTTCATACAAACGCCGTTGTCGGATAATTAAGACTACTCTCAAATAATACCAGTTAATAATATATTAAACAAGACCCAAAAATGGTATTTCAACTTCTGAAAGGGTTTCATAAATTAAAAGCATATCCTTTTCTGGCACAAATCGAGTAATTGTGAGGGTAGCCGCTGGGGGGCAAAGGCAACATCTGTAATGTAGTCCTTTATTAACCCTAAGGGTGGAAACGAAATGATCACTTATGTTTTTGACTTGACAAAATGAATAATTTTATTAATGTAATTGGTGTATGTTTAACCGTATTCAAAAAGAAGTAGGCTATCAATTCACATGTATGTTTGTTACGAATTTATTTATTTAATAAAAAATTGATATTTATTGTATGTTTACACAAAATTTGATCAATGTCGGACTTGTGATTTTTGAGCTATTCCTATTGTAATATAAATGCGAATGTAAGGTTGTTTGTTACACCTTTACGCGAAAATGACTTAATCAATCACCATAAAATTTTGTACACTTACTCTTGGAGGTATTATATGTAACCTTAATACTTTTTTTGATAACTTAAACGCTAGCGAAGCTGCAGGTGAAGCTAGTATTTAATAACGGATAATGTTTTCTGTACCTAGATAACTTAGTAATTTAATTGAAATCGTTTTTTGAAGATTTACTTTACTTGAATTATATTCTAAACTAGCTGTCCCGGCGAACTTCGTTCCATCCGTTCTGTTTGTATGGGAAAACTTAAAATGTTGTTTTTCCTAGTTTCCTCGCAGTTTATCTTTTTCTTACCTTTCAGACTTCCACAAATAATCCAAAACCAAAATTAGCCTATTCAGTCCCGCCGTTCTCGAATTTTAGCAAGACTAACGAATATCAAGGCATCAAAATCCATTGCGTAGTTTTAAAGATTTAAGCATATAAAGGGAAATAGGGACAGAGGAAGCAACTTTGTTTTATACTATGTAGTGAAGAAGAGGATATATTTCTAATACACGTAAGTTCCTAGCTACAAAAGTGGCCGCCGATATGTATGTAGGAGTAACCGCCTTGTCTATTAGTGCCACTAAAGTGCAGACTATTGTCGTGTTCTGTGTGGAGGTGGAAGTAAATCAACCGTACTATCCAAACGACGCAATACCAGTCGCTTGTATTTTTTTAATGCCTGATGTGGTGGTAGCCTGGCGGTTTTTATTGCTTCACCGGACTTTGTAAGTGAGCAGTGTTCAGCCAGAGACATCATTATTTAAATGGATTGGACTATTCCCTACAATACCAGAAACAAGGTGCTGTGTTATGGTTACTGGGTGGGTTGTTTGGAGGAGTAGCAGCTCGTCGTTCCGCGTTATTTGCCAGGCGAAAAAGAGTTCTTCGTCTCCGAGAATGGCGGTGACGATGTAGTATGTTATTATGTATTATGTATGTTTTACTGTGTATTATGTATGATGCCTTGTGAGTTGTGTGGGGTTGTACACGGGAGGCTCGCGTTGACTGCACTTTTCGGATCGGGACTTGTCGCCGATATGATTGCTTTTACATAGACAAATCGCTTCAGGATTAATTATTAGAAACTGTTTTACGAAGCGATTGCAGAAGTCTGCCCGACTCGATTGTTGTTAAAAATACATAACAACGGAATCTTCAATTAGGTACAAGTACATAATATATTTATTAATGAAAAGCTCATTAAGATCTTTTTTATTAATTTTTCTTAAATGAAACATTATTCCTTTAAAAAATTAGTAAGGTTACAGAATATATAATACTAGCAAACCGCCCCGGCTTTGCACGAGTTTAAAATATACATATAAACCTTTCTCTTTAAACCCTTTATCTATTAAAAAACCGCATCAAAATCCGTTACGTAGTTTGAAAGATTTAAGCATACAAAGGGACACAGGGACAGAGAATACGACTTTGTTCTATACTATGTAGATATAATGCATTACCTATTAAAACAAAACTTTAAACTTTCTTTTAAACATAAGTAAGGTTAGATAAAACAAAACTATAAACTTTTTTTTATCTACAAATGAAATAACTTTAAAAAATCTATTATAATGCCAATTACTCCATTGTTCATATTCGTTACTAAGTGAATTTTTCCTGTCACCCAACTATATGAAATGGTAGTGGAAGTCCAGTCGATTTCTTGATAGACTATGTCAAACTAAAGGTACATTAATATCCAGAAAAAAATATCAATTAATAGAGAATAATTGGTATTTTTTCTTTTTACAATAGTATAAGCAAATCTATTAGATAAAGATAGGGACATGTAATTTCTGAACTTAGCAATTAAAAATGCATTCTCTCACTGTACATATGTATCTTTTATGTTAAAACATATTTGGAGATCATGTTATAGTAGACGAGAATTCACTACCAGACAATCTTTGAAACAAACAAAAATAGGTAACAAAATACCTTCCTTTAGCACAATACACACATAGCGGCACTCAGAGACGTCAATCAACAATATATTAGTTTATGTTTAAGTCACAATTTTGTATAGAAGAGGTGGTAGTTTTGTAGCACATTCATTAAATTAATTTTAAGTTATCGTTATTGGAACGAAGTTAGTTACGGCAGGCTTGAAGAGATAAGGGTTTTACTGCTTGACCGAAATGAAAAAAAAAAGTGATAGTAAAAACCGTAAGAAAAAGTGGTTAGAATAAAACCGTTAAATGAGACGTGCGCAGGCGCGACAGTTGCTGCGCGACCGAACTGTAAAAAAATGTGATAGTAAAAACCGTAACAATAAGTCCGTGGAATAAAACCGCTAAATGAGATGTGTACAGATGCGATAGTCGTATACACAGGCGAGTAGTGTATAATACCTTTTCCTTTCTCCCTCACTGCACCCCGCCAATACATAGTATATATACTCATGAATTGTGTCGATTCTACATTAGCCGAAGGAATTTTGTTTCTACCTGGTGTCCCACGACACCACATTTATATTTTCTTTTAACGAATGCACTAAGAGTCAACTCATTAAGTGATGTCAGATAAGTATGTACCAAAGAGTATAATAATATATATACCTTGGTAAGTACACAACATTTCTAACAGACGTTTAATCTATTAAATTAACTTCGATTAAAAACGTCACAATTTGACATGTTCGGACTAATCTGACATTACTGACCACCACGACAAGGCTCTGCCCCCAGGGGGGACAATTCTTTACATCTACCATATCCTTTATTATCTTACGTCAACATTTCATTTCACCTTTTATCTTATTTTCGGCAACTTCGTGTAAAAAAAAAATACTCCCCTCTTCAGATTCTTTTCTATCGTACTTATTTCGTTCCAAATCATTCACTTCTCAAGCAGTTTGTCTTTAGAGCATTCTTCCCAATGAGATTAGAAATAGTTCCAAGTTTTTTCTTAATCTTTCTCTTTTGAATAATTTATATGTGGAGTATTGACATAACATAGGTATGTATCAAGAAAATACTTACTTACAAAAAAAAAGTAACGTTGCCGGGATTGCATATGTGCGCGGTGTGTGATAGGCTTGCCACCTATCACATTGTGGAACTTAGTATCTTTGGCTAGTCATGGTTGTGCCTCTGTCTAACATTTCGGAGGTATGAGCATGAAAATACATTTTCTTTTAAGAATATACTTTTAATATTCCTTCCATATGAGTACTTGTATAGAATTAACCGTCCAATGCGATCGATAGCAACAATTTAATCCAACAGAGCGGCCTATTTAATAATTCACGATTTTCGGATTCGCGACTAATCTGTCATCTAGGTTATACATGTGGGATGAATTTGAGCGTTATTTCAACAACTTATTTTATTAAAACGACAAATCATGGGCCGCAGTGTCTCTAAAGTGTTTTGTTTTATCACACGTACCACAATCACACTGCACACCACACAGTTTTGTATTAAAGACAAAGCAGAGTTTCAACAAACCACATTTTTTTCTTTCTTTCTTTAGGTATTGGCCTTCGCGTTAGTATTTTGCCATTAGTCAAGTAGAAATTTGCATCAAATTTTAAATCAATTTTAATCAATTATAATTAGTCATCAGTCATAACTCGTCAGTAAGTCATGTTTGGGTCTTGAGTAAAACGGTGGCCTCGTTACTCAAGCTCGTCTATTGAGTATATGTACGTAGCTATTAAACGCAGACATTTTATGTTGCCAAGGATGACACGATGACGCAGGAATAGTCGTATCAGTATAAGTTGGCTTGCGGAAGATCTCAAAGTGGTGCCTATTATTTACCCTAGTTATGGTCAGATCAAAAATTTAACGAATTTTCTTCTTCGATCTCTAGCTTGAATTTAATTTTGGTGTGTTTTTTATTTAGATTATTAACGAAAACGTCCAATTGTCTCTCTGTACCAGTCCAACATATGATTATATCGTCCACGTATCTGTAATAATATGTGATTTTTACCTACAATATGTTGTCTTTCAAAGTTATCCATAAAAAAACTCGACCATCAAAGGACTTAGGGTAGAACCCATGACTAGACCCTCCTTTTGAATGTAGTTGAAAAGTTGGCGTAATAAAGCGCAATCGAGGTGGCGGCAAGTCACTCGTGTGTCGTCGTTTGTACGGTACGGTCGAATTCCTGAGGATGCCTCGGTGTAGAGGCGAAACGTACGTCGGGTGCGATTTGGTGTTCTCTGTGGTGAGTGCTTCGACAAAGTTGGCGAAGGACGTGACAAGTGGTTTTGTTTCCCGTGTTCGGACTATATTTGTGATCTGGTACCGGAGGTGGGAACTTTAGGTAGGTTTGTCACATGTAAAGAACGTCACAATTTGTATTGTTTCCCGAGCTCTTCCTTTATTCGTGTTCTGGTCGCGGAGGTGGGCGGTGGGAACGTCAGTTAGGCTTGTCAAATTCTGTGTCATTTGGAGGATTCTTTGCTACAACAGTTACACAGCTTACGCGGAATTAGTAAAATAAAGGCTTAGTTTACATCTGTTATAATGGATTTCCTCAAAGTAACGCCTGATTCAATAAAACATTTGAAGTAGACAGTTTCCATACTGCTATTTGTATTGCGGCTATATAATCGGAGCTACTAGTGAAAAGGCAATGACATTCATATATCTTCGTTATTATAACATATTTGCACATAGCTATTTATCACTGCGATATGGTATAATTGTGTTACATGTGAATAGAGCCTTAGAATCAGAATTAGTTGATGGAACTGTCACACATTCGTTTCTTATATAAACACTTGCCAGCAAACTTCGTATTGCTTGACATTAACAGCTAATACATAATGTTAGATGCTCCGATAGTAGCGTAGTATGCCGTCGGATCCAATGAAAAATAAATAAAATATTAGTTGAAAAAAAATCCAGTGGTCCAAATTGTGAATCTAAACCATTCTCGAACCCCTTAAACACACAAAAAATTATCAAAATCGCTCCAATCGTTCAGGAAGAGTTCTATGACATACACATGCACACAAGTAATATACATGGTTACTTTGAAAGGACCGCCAAAATTTTAAGATAAGGGGTAAAGGCTTAAATGGAAACGCATTTAAAACATTGCCAATTTGCAATATTTACTTTTATAAACATTTATTAAAAACAGTCAAAAATATTCAAAAAACTTTACTTATTGTCACGTTATATCGTATTGGCTAGTATTGTCTTTAGCATCTGCCATAAGACAAGTTTTAGTTTGCATCAATTTATCCGGTTTAGCAAATTTACTATATACATATAGTGATTTATATATACACTGATTTCTCTATAAATATGTATTTTACTTGTGCACTTCAACTGAACAAAATTGTACAGAGTGCAACCAATATTAACAATTTCACTCAATACGTAAATGAAATTCAATAATTACGAAAAAACTGCCACCGTCTTTTCTCTTGATAGTGACAAACTTCCTTACATAGTTCTTTCTTTCTTTCCTTAGGTTTTGGCATTCGCGTTATCATTTTGCCATTAGTCAAGTAGAAATTTGCATCAAATTTAACAAAATCGATATGATAATTGATATCATAAATATCCCTGGAAAAATATCAATCATTATAATTAGTCATAATTCGCCAATAAGTCATGTCAGGGTCTGGGGTAAAGCGGTGGCTTCATTACTCTAGCTCATGTAGTGAGATTTGGCGGCAACGTGAAAATACAAGATACGTTATTTCATTTGTGCACTTTCACTGAACAAAATTGTAGAAAATGCCACCAAAATTTACTAATTTCACTTTATACATTTTTCGAAATTCAATAATCATGAAAAAACTTCGACCATCTTGATCTTCACTCTCGATGGCACCAAAATTCCCATACATAGTTTCCATGGTAATCTTATTCAACTTCTAGTTTTGCTGTAAGTATGTCAATAGATGGCGCTTTAATTAATGTATAATAAATGTTATGAGCATCGTTTATTTAATTGCACCTTTCATTAAAATATTGCCTTATAGATTCGGATGTTGTCTGGAAGTGAAGTCTCCCGTTGAGGTAATATTATTTTATCTGTCGCTAGCTTAATGGTCTTGTGTGTTTAGGACGTGAAACACGTGAATTATAAATTGTAAGGAGACACGTGGTTTTACCGCTTTAACTTTTAATTCTGTTCATTTAAAAAAGAAGCATTTTTAAATGGGTCGATGTTTTTAAATGTTTAACATTAAAGATCAATCATGCAAAATGCAAACTGCATCAAAGTAGACTTATGTCATAAATCGCGCTCTGGTATTTCGATAGATGGCACTATTATTAAATTCTACTGTTGTTCAAAGAATGGATTTCTAATTGAATAAAGCAATAGGTAATGCCTAATCATAAATATTCAACTTTATATAACTCCTTTGAATAATAAAACAAATTAATAACTCCCAACAAAACATAGGTACATGTAATGTAGCTAAGAACTATTTCGATCACGCCAGTTTACTAACAAAAAGCCACATTCAGTAATTTTTCCGTCAGGGGTAACAAAATACTTAGTATATAATAGAGTGTATTTCATAACACAGACTTACAATAATGACAGGTTGGATTTGAATGTGTGGACGATTGACCTCATGGGGCTCTATCACTTAATTACCATGGCTCAAAATTTTACATTTTAATTTCTTAACGTATTGACCCCTGAAGGAAAAAGAGAATATAGTAATTTTGATGTGTATGTTTTGTCTATCTATGGTATCATTGATTTTAAACAGATAAACCGATTTAGATGCGGATTTTTTTATCGCTGACGTGATTGAGATTCTCAGCAAAATATGCTTTTTTGAGAGTTGTTAAAAATATAACATTAATGTAAGGAATATCTATTTATCCTTATGCGAATGAGTTTGTACCAATGTAATTCAAAAAGGCCAGCGCGTCGAAATTGCTAAAGATAAATCGGTATCTCAAATCCAACCTACGATCATTTTTTCATTCTTAAAAACTCGTGAAAATTTATTCTAAGTGCGAGAAAAGTGCTAAATCTAAATATTTTTCTTCAAGTTTTTATTGAAATTGAGAAAAATACCTTTGCAATGTAAATTGAACAAATAAGCACTTTCGACTTTAACGCCTACCATGGTAAATGACTAGATTCGTGAATCACCGATCACGCTGGAAGATCTGGTCACAATTCTATCAAAGCTGCTAGTAACTTAGTCCAGCCCAACGTCAGTCACTTTTTCGACAGTCAGTCAGTATTTTTATGCTCACATCCCCGAAGAGATAGACAGAGGCACAACCAGGGTACCCAAGACTAACCGAAGGTACTAAGTCCCACAATGTTATAAGTGGCAAGCCCATTGCCGACCCGGCACATATCAAATCCCGAGCAACGTGTTTGTGTTTTCTGATATTCTTGTTGGTTAAGGGGTTAGCAAACATTTCATACACCACCATCCAACTACCAGACATTTGCATGATGAACAAATTTCTGTTTGAACTGTAGGTATTTCTGTGTATGTGCGTGTTTAGTAAGTTTTCCGGTATCTATTTAAATATACCTATGGTGACCTGGCGAAGACTATATCGCTTGACAATACTAACAGTTTGTATATAGGAAAAAATAAAGTATAATTTTCCCTACAGTTTTCCCGGTTTTCTCTTCATATGAACCTTCTTCTGATTAATTCACACTACCTATTCGTTCAACCATTATGAGTCTGTTATGTTCCGGTCTAGAGGGTAATGTAGCCGATAGACTTGCACAATAGTAAAATCGGCCTTCGATCCCAGCGTCATAATGGCGACACACCTGTAACATCTTGGTGTAACCTCTAACATAAAAAAATCGGAGCTGCTTAGTAAGCAGTCTTATTGATCCGGTCCGTTAGGATAGGAATTCGACACAAGGCCAGGCACCCACAACATCAATGGCTATCTCCCACCATCAGGATATTCATGTGCTTGTTCGTTTCATAAACGCTTTCATTAACAAGCTACAAAGCTATTTTCAAACCGCTTAATACTTAAGAGTAAGTAAGTATCTTCACGTCCATATCCCCAAAAGGGTAGGCACAACCAGGGTACCCACGACTAGTCGAATAGACTAAGTCCCACAATTTGATAGGTGGCAAGCCTATCGCCAGCTGGGCACATATCTAATCAAGGGTAACGTTAATTTTATTAGAAAATTGAAAATACAAATATATTTGGGATATATTTGGGAGTTTTAGCTTCCGGTAAGTCCAATTCATTCTTAGCGCACTATTTTGCTTGTTTTGTTACACGATAATACATATACAAGTTTTTGGTGGAAAATTGCAAATTAAATAATTTTATTTGGATTTCCGCAAAGTAACGCCTTCTTCTATCAATTTTATAAATTATGTGTCACGTTGCTTGTCCACGAATGACTCCTAAACTGCCTACTAAACAGATTTTAATCAAATTTACAAACCGTGTGCAATTTGACCTAACTTGAATGACAGGATAGCTTACATCTTAATTTATTACGGACGAAGCAGCGGGCAACAGCTAGTAATATAATAATTATAAAACTTACGAATTGTATAATAACGTTTGCATATAGCGGACAACTACTGTTAATAATAATTATAGACACAGTACATATAAATTAAAAGTATGAAATTTGGAAAGAAAGTAAATGAAGTTAAAGTCAAGTTTAATATTAAGAATACGCGTCTATGGTGACTTCACCGACAAACAATTGGTGCAAAGTTCTGTATTGAAATTCTTACACAAAACAAAAATATGTAATTCAAGATGAAGATTTAATTTTGCTAATTTTACCGGCAATTTTGCAGAATAGACCATCTGCTTTCCCATCAGGCAGCTATTTAATTATTTTTTTGTTAGGTAATACACAAGTGAATATTCTGTTAAAATTCTAAGCGTATATCTGTTATCGTTTTTAATATTGAGCACAAAAATACGAAATAAACACGTTTATTGTATGGGGACCCCCTTAATATTTTTTTTAATTTGGTATTTGCTGTTATAGAGGCAACGGAAATACATCATTTGTGAAAATTTCAGCTTTCTAGCTATAACAGTTTATGAGATACAGTTTAGAGATAAACGTACAGACAGACAGAGAGCGGAGGCTTAGTAATGAGGTCCCATTTTACCTTTTGGGTACGGAACCCTAAAAAAATTGGCTAGACCATTTAATATATTAACGATAGAACGTCCTCTTCTATTTGCTCATAAATGCTTTAAGCTGCACAAATTCCGGTTCACTCAGAGAATTTAAAACCTTAAATTGGCAAAGCACAAAGCCATACAGCTTTTCTACCCGTAGACGAATATTTGCATAGCAAGTGTGGTATTTTGGACTCTCAATAGTATAATGTTACTTTATTTAAACTAAATAAGGAATTAATAAATAATAGAAAGTTTTTATTTTATTATTTTGAATTATACGGTGTTGTTGTTGTTTGATAATAATGATGATGATATGTGTACATGCAATATGGCATAAATTGGCAAATTTTTGTTTTGCATCAATTGTGAATGAAAGTAATAAAATGGTAACAACTGCGAGAAAACTAGAAATAACTAAACAGATTTTGATTCTTTTCATATAATCTGACTGACTGACTTCCTTGCACTTCTGTGGTAGAATCAATGATTAGAGGCAGTATTTTCGAAATAGCACATTTATTAATACTTTCATGTTATTTAATTACTTTTACTCGTTTCTAAATAGGTCTAAATAGTCATTGGTATTTAGCTGTTCGAGAGTGAACCGCTTGCTCGCCTACCAGCTCTTCTATACAAATCTGAAGCACTGCCTCTTTGTTTCAAGCTAGCGGTTATCTACTGCTACACCCGGCTGTGATTTACCTAAGGAATATTTTCATTATCTACAAAATTGATTATATTAAACTGATGTTAGCGGATTTATCCATGTTCGCTTGTGTGGTCTAGCGATTCAGTTGTTGGATTTGACTGCATGAGGTCCCGGGTTCGAGTCCAGGGTCGGGCAACAAAAGAAAAATTGGAATTTTGCAATTTTCTAATAAAAAAAAATGTTGCTCGGGATAGGATATGTGCCCGGTTAGCGATAGGCTTACCACCTATCACATTGTGGGACTTAGTGTCTTCGGCTAGTCGTAGGTGCCCTGGTTGTGCCTTTGTCTTCCTCTTCGGAGACATGGGCGTGAAGATGCTTTTTTTTTCAAGGCTAAATATTAGGTCACAAAAAAGCCTATATGTTTTTCCAAAATAATCTACTTTTGTTACAAAATTATCAATTCAACTACTTCTAAATTTACTGCTGATTTGTTTTGTATGGGACTGTAATTCAGGAGACATGTACTTTTGATTCCGTGTGAAATATTTCATTAATCAATTATAAATTACGCCGAAGTATTTGCTGGTTGAAGCAAATAAAAACTGAACTGTTCTTATGATATAATGTCACGCTCTTTGATTACTCAAGCTGCTTTAAAAGCTCTGCATCCCGAAGAGATTGATTTAAAGCTTACGTTTGATTGCACATCAGCCATCAACAAGTGGTTGGGTATCGTTTTGCTTAACTAGGTTCTTGAGCAAAACAGTAATTAAGGGAGAAACTGCAAATATCTGACTAAAAACGGCTCACACCATATACGAGGGTTGATCCAAAAGTTCGTGGCCTAACCTACATGGAGCTATGACAGCTTTTTAAAATATACCGTCATTT
>NJDC01006008.1:47419-75511 GCA_002245475.1 Calephelis virginiensis | reverse complement strand
AGAAATTTCTTTAGTTAGAGATAAGCTCGCCTTTTGTGCATTTTTAATTTCTCGTGTATTTTGTGTATTTTAGTTTTTGTGTGCAATAAAGTGTTAAATAAATAAATAAAAAGTTTTTTTCTGATTCTGATTCTAATTAGGCCTCGAGCAAAGTATGTTTACAGGCTACCTTATCTTTTGAACCGGAACACGCCAACGGAAAGCACGGGTGTTATGGCGGAATTATTGAAGTATCAGAAAGGACTGTTGTCATCGGAGTGCTTTCACGAATGTTACCTTATATGACGCTATTTAAATTTTAAGTACCTAATTAAGTAAGTATCTACCCGCTCATATCCCCAAAGCGGTAGGCAGAGGCACAACCACCCACGACGAGCCGAAGACACTAAGTTCCACAATGTGATAGGTGGCAAGCCTATCGCCAACCAGGCACACATCCAAATCCGAGCAACTTTTAATTTTGTTAGAAAATTGGTAAAACTACATTTTGTTTTTGTTTCCCGACCCGAGGATTGAACCTCGAACCACAAGAAATAAAGTTACCAGTCAACACCTGGACCGCTAGACCACATAGAGAAGTACCTAATCATGAAAAAATACGAAGTTTGTGTGATATTTTTTTGTGTTTTTCTAATACATATTCATTATACCTTTTATCACCCAATCACATTGGATTATTTCTGTAAAAATGTGTTTTTGAGTAAATAAATAATAATACTATCTGGCCCGGCGAATTTTGTTCTATCTGTTCAGTTTGTATGGGAATAATAATTAAAAAGTTAAATTTCCTGGTTTCCTTACATTTTCCCATTTCCTTTTTTTCTACCTCTTTTTTAACTAGTAATTTTAAACTAAAATTAGCCAATTCAGTCTAGTCGATACTTACGCCTAAATTATCTTCATTTATTTCATTTGAAAAAATGAAAAAGTATAAATATAAAAAAAAATGAAGCTCTTATCTGTGTCTCACTTAACACGCTATGTATTCATCTGAGCCCCATTTTAACCGACTCCAAAACGGAGGAGGTTCTCAATTTGAATACATTTTTTTCCCAATTTTCACAGGTTTTTTGGAAATATCTTCTCACCCGTTCACCCGTTTTTTTAAATTTATATACCTACGTGTTCGTCTTGTCGAGCCCAATCCGTTGACATAGTTGACCAACTTAATGGTTCTTCTTTAGAAAGATAGAATCATTTTACGTATTATAAAGTGTAGGTTAGTCAAAAACTACTAGGAGAATGTTGAAAAAGTTTATGTGGGGTAATTTTGGAACTATTTACTATTTTCGAAAAAAGAATTATCAAATCAACAATTTTTTTACATGTTCCCCGCGTTGGTCCGGGCTACTTTCCAGAATAGACCATCTGCCTTCCCGCCAGGTAGCTCGTTAAAGGCGACTGTAGGCTCTATGTCACAAACATCGCATTGTGACATCTGACTACGTGGTAGACTTTCGCAGCGACTCTCCCAGATTAGTGCCACTGCCTTACCTATTCCTGCCGCCATAATGTCAGCGCTTGTCGTTGACATGTTCCGTTTCGGAGCGTAAGGTAGTCGGTATACTTACTTTCGCTCGAGGCCTGACAATGGACTAAAGTTGGCAACGCACCATTTCCGACTTTGTCTCTAGGCGGCCTAAATCTCTTACCATCCGGAAATCCGTCTGCTTGTTTGCCTTACAATCTCATAAAAAAATTAAATTGCGACGTGGCACCCATTGAAATAGTTAGTTTTTACAGTTTGACTCCGCTTAATTGATGTTTAGAGACGGACTCGTATATTGCTTTTAATTATTTGTTACTTTCTGATACCTACAAACTTAAAATAGTAATGACATGTGGCATGACATATCAAGCCTATTACGTTGGTTACCCGGTTATCCTACCCTCCCAGCACCAATATGACAGTGGAAAGAATTGCCGCCATGTTAGCAAAAATTGCCTCTTCCTCCTTTTTGAAGATACGACCTTACCATCGATTGTGATTACGGCAATAGTGGAATAATTAAGGAATTAAACTTCTAGGCGTTTTAGTGTTATAATGGGAAAGAGCTTGCTCCGATGGTCCCGTCATGTAGAGAGAATGACAGATGAAAGATTGACAAAGCAGATATACAACGCGAATGATGATGTAGGTACGCGGGGAGATCAAGGTTGACAGTCCACGATCAGATTGCTTAGATAGTATCCGAGGGTGGTGACAAGTCTTCGAAACCGGTGTGTCTGTGTGAACAGGTTTGTCAGGATCCTGATGTTTGGAACTCGATACTCTCTGCCTACCCCATAAGAGACTTGGCGTGAAGATTTGTATGTATGTAATAAATACCGCAACTTGTTTTTATATGTGAGGTCATCGAATAGCACACGACTCTCCTGACTGTAAGAGAAGAGAGAAGAGATAGCCGTGGCCTATAGACATCATAGATTTCATAGGTGGGTCACCGTCTTCAGGGCGAGGTGTTGGTTAATTATTGTGCAATCATGAATAGGTAAGACAATAAACAGTCTACCTGACTAAGTTGCTTCTCAGCAATCTATCACCAGCGATCTTATTGATCATGACCTATTTATCATTTAGCAGCTGCTTGGCAGAAAGGCAGATGGTATATTTTTCTCATTGGATCTGGACCAATATGGCTGAACTGGGAGCCAGGAGCGTGGTGGAGAGAAATATTGTTGGTGAAGTTTTTTAGTGTAAATATTTGTAAATCTACAAGTTACTCTACACTCCAACACTGAACACGACAGTAGCAAGCATGATGTTTTGATGGCTAGACAGGTAGGTGGTTACAATTTAGAAAAACTGCTGCACTACCCTCTATAGTCTATGATATAAATAAAACTGGCAACGTTAGTTAAATATAAAAAAAATCACTGATGTTAAAAGATTTGTACATTATAGAAAAATAAAAAAAAAGCTGATTTCTGTAAAAAAGAAACGATTTCTTCAGAGATAATGTGAAGATAATTAATATGTGTGTGAAGCGACGTCCACGATAACGATCGTAAGGTCCGCTTCTTGTCGTGTCGGGTAATGTGGAAACACACCCCGGCTGGGAAGGTGTTGGCAGAGGTTGTCGGGAGGGGCGAGGCACGAGCCGCGACCCTCACTATCTCGCTAGTCGTCCACCAGGTCGCTCCTCTTGCGACCCTGCTCGGTACGCGCGCGACGAGCTATGTAAAACAACCTAATATTATAAAACAATTGTCAAACTATTGTCAACTGTCTCCAAAGTATTATAAAGTTACGAAAACACCGTCGGGCACCAGCAAACTACTTCCGGTAAGACATACTTTAAGGCGCGTAAAAGTTTGAGCCGAAGATAGGCGGCGCTGCAACAGGTAGGCTGGTATTGAGCGGATATTCGTTCAATTTGCTTTTCGCTTACGCGTTCGTAATCCTGACCGTCCTCTATATCCGCCATTTTACCCGACCTGTAGCATTGCTGAATCACCACCAAATTGTTGCGCGCCTCTGATATTTCCCATTTAATATAATGGACGCTTCAATGTCTTAATTTAAATATTTCGGCTCTTTTGAAGGTTCTGAAGCTCTCATTTCGAATTTACATATATTTGTGAGGGATTTAGGTGCGAAAATGTTTAATTCAATGTATTTTTATAAAAAATATGTTTGATTCATTCATGATATTGGTTTTTATCTGGTTTTCGTAAGCGCAAGACTACTGATGTTTTACGAGTAATTTTATTAAAACTACAAATATCATTTAGTTTAATAAAAAGTTTAATAGTTTTTACTATTTTTTTTTGTATATTAACTATTTTATTAAAATAGTTAATATTTTTTAATAAATAAACAATGTCACTTGTTTTATTTTAGTTTTTTCATCTTAATTTTTTTTAAACAAAATAGTTAATACTTCTTAATATATAAATGATGCCATTTCTTTTATTTTATTTTTAATTGTTAATTGTCAACAGTTTCTTCGGTTTTATTAAAGACCTATTTTGTAAACAAAAATTTTATGTAGATTTGCTCGTTTGTTTTGACGTGTAACCAAACAGACCAACAAAAGGCCATAAAATATTTTTTTCTGAAATATTTCCACTACGTATAGTCCTTTCATAATTTTATAATAAAGATATTTAAAGAAAATAGTGGTGAACATCGCGCTTAGAATAGCCTCGTTCTGTTTACTACGGCCAACTCACGTAGCGCTACGAAAAACTAGTCTATCGTGATATTACGTTAGTTTATATTTTTAGAAACTGATCCCGTCCTTGTATTTTTCCAAACTGAAGAGGCTCAGATGTTTATGATTCTATATTATTCTAACCGACATAGCGAACTTTGTTTCGCTTGACATCAATAGCTACGAACAGTTTGTATTTAAAAAATAGGTATTGTTTTTTCTATTTTTCCTGCAATTTTTCCGTTTGTTTTTTATTTCTTAAGAACCTTCTCTTGAAATTGACTAAAAAAAAAGAACGACCAAAATTGGTCCATCGGTTCAGGACTGATTTGATGGCCACGGGAAATGGGGATTATTTTTATAGATTAGGATAAAACAATTATTGAATGCTTAATTGAAACATCTTTGTTCTTATCCATACTGATACCATAAAGATGGCAAATTGTTATCGGGGTACCAGTAGGATTTAATTTTTTACCAATCACAATATCATATCGTAAATATGACGTATGTCTATGTCGCATCATAACTCTTAATTGAATGCACCGATTTCAATACATTTTTTTTGTTCAAAAGCTGACATGATTAAGAGGACTATTTTATCTACATTACGAATAGATTTTTTGGAGTTATTGGAAAAATTAAATTATAGTTAAGCCCAATTCACGAAGCTAATAATCAAAGTATCGCTTCGAAATGCGGAAAGTGTGGGTAAGATTGTTTGACAAACTTAGTTACTTTCGTATTTTTCAATTTTTCGGGCGTGCATGATGTGAGCAGCGAAATTTTAAAATTATTTTAGCTATGCATTATATAATATATTTTTAATTTATTTTAGCTATACACCGTATAATATATAGTGCGTAGCTAATGTGTGTACTTTAACAACACCCATACGTGCGAATGTCGCGTTGCGATTTTTATGTATGTTTTTTATGTTAAAAAAGATACAAATACGCCAAATACTACTTACTACTTACTACTTCTTTCAACTTTAAATACTTCTTTATAGCATATAAACTATTTATTTAATTGTCTTTTATAATTGCATACCAGTAATTCACCCATTACAAGTGATGGTCTGTCTTTTCCTGTATCTCTTATATTTATCTAGGGTAATTAATGTGATGGAAGCCAAATAGTTCTGTCAGGATCGTGAGGTTTTGCACTTGATACTCTCTGATATTCCAAAAAGGACTTGGCGTGTAAATATATATCTAGTATTTAATTTAAATATTTCGATGTGATATATACCTATTCAAGTATTTTATACATTAGTATTGATGACTCTCACCCACCTATATAAAATCACATGTTTTTTTTACTTTGGTGTTAGACTATTTTTTGTAATTTCTCCAGAGGTATATCTTTATTCAGGTAATTTATTATTTATAAATCCATAAATAAAAAAAATCTAAGTTGAAACAAAGGCTATGCAATTGCGAAAAGAGAACAGATTGAGTAAAGATAGCAAGATAGAAGATAGATTTATAGCCTCCCCTGATCCTGCACCGAGCGTTCTCGCTAAGCGTCGATGATAATGATAATTATGATAATTTAGTCGCTAATTTTTATTTTTGCAATAACTTTTAGGACAGGTAGTAGGTAGTAGGTATGAAGGTAGTAGTACGTAGGTTCTAGGTAGGATTTAATTAAATTAAAAAAAATCTTAAATTTTAAATAAAATTTTTAAGGTAACTTATGTAGGTATTTAATAACGTATAAAAGTTAATACAGTGTTTGTTTAAATCGATTGACAAGTGTCACATTTTTAAAAGTGGAATAGGTGAATTCGTAACAATTATACATATACTAATGCGGACTTTTTGTAGATCTATACTGCTACAAAAAGCTTTGTCATCTTTTTCTGTGAAAGCTCTATTGAAACGGGCTGTAGTTTTTGAACATGTTAAACAAAATGACAACAAATTAACTAAATCTTAAATAATTTCAAATTTAATTTTCTCAAAAAAAAAAAACATTGTACAAAAAATCATTCATTTCTTTATAAGTTTAACGTGAACAAACCGACGCGGCCGCGATAATTGAGAGAATATATTAGGCAGTACTTTAATGAAAACATTATAATTTAATAAAATTATTGAAAATATGTGAATGTCGACCTTAATTGTTAAGTTCTTCGAATTTAATAATTATACACTTAACCTGTTCATCATGTTATCATATTCAAATATGTTATGAATAACAGGTTAAATTTCCGATTACATTTTGCGTAATTTGAAACATTATTTGTGAGAATATCATTATATAACGATTAAATAACTGTAAAATTGGTCGGCTGCGAGCAATGTTTTGTACGTCGCTTTGTGTATAATTATGTCCGAATAATGTATGTGAGATTTTTATTAACGTGCTGGTAGCTACCTAAAGTAGAGGTTAGGTAGCGGTTAAGATAAAGTTTAGCATGCACACCTAACGTCACCGACCAACTATGAGACTAGAGTTCGATTTCCGATAGGGACAAGTATTTTTGGGCATAGAAAAATCAGTTCCAATAATGATTTTCTATTTATAAGTATTGTTTACTATCAGCAACAACAAATTTTAAATTAAAAGGCTCATATTTTTTAGCTACATCAAGATTAATAAAAAAAGAAGCTTTTTAGATGAACATTTATGAAACCGTGTAATGTATTTGGCACACCGAAACGTCAAGAAAGCTGGACGCGGGATGTACGGGAAGCGGAAGCGGGGAACACCTGCGCGACTGCAACGCGAATCACAAACATCATTTTAATCAATTTTCATTCAAGTAGTATATCATAGTTTTAAAAATAACTAAACAAATATTTCTGTAAATATTACACGAACCTATCGAAAAACAAAGTTAACATATTTAATACTTGCATGTGTCTTTAATAAACATACCTAGTCACAAAAATGCATGTCCTTATTTGTAATCGAACCCGAGCCTCGAGGATAATCATTACGAGTAGAATTAGGGATTCACGCTGTTAATTCGGCCAACATAGCTGTCAATTAAAAAAAACTATCTGGATATCATAATACATTTAAAAAAATTGAAATAATAATAAAATTAAAAAGTTATCTGACCACACGACTGACCACAAGATGCGTGTTTTCTGCTTTGGTGACACTTTGTGTGTAAGAGGCCTTATAACGTAAATTAGGCCAGCGTCTGCCGCACAGCAGTCACTCCTCCCTTAAAGACTTAAAGTTTAGGCATTTTTTTATTAGTAACTGTGAGGTTTCTTGCTGACTATTTTTTCCAAGAGAACACAATTTTGTCACGTGGCTAAGTAATTAACTACCAAAATATCTTAAATGTTTTCAATCAATCCAATCAATTTATGAAAAAAGTAAGTCAGTCATATTTTTACTCTTAGGTTTAAATTAAAAACCAATTGAATTACTTGTGATATAAATTCCTAATTGATATGTATTGGAAAAAAATCTTTATGCCCATATTTTGAAGAAGTTAGTAGATCTGTAACTAGATCCCATATTAAGCTGAAGATACTCAGTACCATAATGTGATAGGTGGCAAACTAATAAACCAGGCACTTTGTCAATCTCGGGTAACTTTGATTCTTATGAAATGAAACAAAAACACCCTTTCAGTTGCCTTATCGAGAAAATGAAAAAAAAATAACTTAATCAACATCCGTCCATCCGCTGAGGTCACACACTAACACACACACACACACACACACACACACACACAATCACACATACACACACGAACACGCACACAAGCACGCACACAAGCACGCACATAATCACGCACGCAAACACGCAAGCACACATACAGCAGACACGACTAACTTATAATACCTTTCGTTCGTCGTCGTTTAATACCAAAGCGTTGAGGTTTAAAAAATAGTTTCGAGTCAAGCACAAAATTAATCATAACATCGAAGGCTGAAAGGTTTATTTTAAGCGACTTGTAAACCGATATTGACTTAAATTAATATTTGGATGGATACATTTCTGTCATTTAAGTTCACTCTAAAGGCCTGAGCACTTGCCACTTTTGGCATACCCTATGGGATGAAGGATTCAATTCGAAACAACAGTATTGTGTGTCATAAATTTTAAGTTTAAATGTATGCCATTTTTCATTATCATTTTTAAATGTTTATATAAAAACATATATTTCGTATAAAAATATACCGTGTGTGGTTTATTTTAGTTCTCGATATTTCGGCGTACTTGCATAGGCCTTAGTCGCGACGATACTGCGGCAGGTGAGTATCCCGTATAAATAATTAAAAATGTCACCAATACCAGACGATTTAAGTTTAAAATCATGTGTTTTTCGTTGCAAAATAAAAAAAAACAATTGTTTCATATGTTATCTTCACACCAAGCCACTTGTAGAGAGGATCGAGTCACAAATGTGCTACAGACTTGCGAAGCTCTCGTCACATTCTTTTTTTTGTACAACCCCATGATCATGGCTATGAAATGATGCCAGCCTCGGTCTGTTAAAATTGGTAACATTGTATCATATTATCGCTTTGATATAAGTTCTATAAAGTACCTATATAGGCATCAAAAAATATTGAAAAATAACATCGTAGCCCGGGAATAGTTGGAGTGGCTGTTTGGCAATAAGTATGCCTAGGTGGCCAATTGTGGTACATAGTACCTGTGGCTAGTCGTAGGTAGATACTCTGGATATATTTTTGCTACCTATTCGTAGGTACGGGCGTAAATATACTTTAGAATTTAAAATATTCAAGTCAAAATGACAGTAAACTAGTGCCTGTAATGATGTACCGCTTCATCCTCTTTCCGCAGGTTTTCTGTTTACAAAATTTATTATGTTCCTAGCAAGCGACTACGCCGTAGCAAGAGCTACGAATATTGAATGGCTCAATAAGTAGATCTTCTTTACATGATATGAACCAAGCGGTGGTCTTTATCCTCTCGATATTTCCTGAATTGATTTACAAAACTCAAATATGTTTGTTAAAGCTATGACAAGATTTGTACAGGCACACACAATAATAATTCTGCCAGTTTCCTTTCACAAGTAATGTAGTAGATAAATATCTATGTTCTGCTAAGAGCATATTTTACTCTTGCGTAGTGTTGCGGTTTTGGCCAATGCCTAAAGCTGAAATTCGCCTGATTAAGGGGATAGTTTAGCGACATAATTACAATTAAAAATACTATAGATGAAAGAAATGCTGTGCACACTGACAAACACAACTAACACACACACACACACACACACACAAAGATGCTTCAAAGTTACAAGTTTAATTTGTGCGATATGATGCCATATCTGTGTCATCGATGTTACACACAACATAAATTAATGTTTTTGTTGTTTGTCGTGCGTAATACTTACCATCTGTTATGGTTGCTAAAAATTTAGTTATACTGTGACGCGAAAGCTTTCAAGAAAGAATTAGATTCCAATACGGTGCTGGTTTCTAAAAAAAATACTGACCCTCTTCATATAATTAAAATTTTAAATGTATTATTAATACAAAAAATCAAGAGTAAGAGAATAGTTTGATTACCAAAATCTATTTAATAAAAATTTATATACTCTCTGAATTTAATTTCTTGTCAAATGTGTTTTTTATAATGTCTATCCGTTATCGACGTAATTAAATAGCATGAAAATCGTTCATTTCATACATTCAACGTGCGTTTAGATGTTCGGTCATTTTTCTGGTTTCAAAAGTGACTAAAAACTTCTCGCTAGACTATCAACATAAACTGGTGAGGTTTGGTGTGTTAAACGTTTAAATTTATGTGTGTATTTGCATAAGCCTTCACTATGAAAATTGCGAAACCGTTATTCGACCGATAAGACATGACTTCAGAAATAATTAATGGGCTCTTTGTTGTTTAATTAAATGTGTTTTATTAAGTTTAGAAGTTATGTCTTAGAAGCTCTGAGCTAAGCAATATTATGCAAGTTTTTGAAAGTAAATGACTAAACGAGTTAAAAAAACAGCGCCTCTAGCTACAAACAACTAAATCAAATCAACTAAATAAATCTATACATTGGATCTTTAAAACACAAACACGCGATTCTCCGTATTTCAAGCCGGATTTAGAGGTCTGGTCCCTCGGGGCAACAAAGTTGTGGAGACCCACTGGCCCAATTTTTGTTTCAAGAATTTTATTTTTTTAATATTGAAGATTTCTATTAATATTAAGGACAATGTTATCGTGTTCATACAAAGTACTGTAGCTAAAGGTAATATTTGAAAGATTTTATTTTTCTCATACACTGAGAATATCCGGCGTAAGAAACTCGGCGGACTTTTACTTTTTCCTATATGTATACCAATAAATTATTTATCATACAATATATCTCCCTAGTTGGTCCACGCTATTTAGGAGAATAGACTATCTGCCTTCCTGCCAGGAAGCTCGTGAAAGGCGAGCATAGGCTTACCGTCATTAACACCGCTTTATCTATTCCTGACCCCATAACCTCAGCCCTTGCCGTTGACGTGATCCATTTTGGAGGGCAAGGAAGCCGGTAAACTTACTTTTGCTCATGGCCTAACATCCCGATGTCAGTATGACAACGCACCATTAGCATCTTTGGTTTTTCTAAGCGGCGTGAATTTCTTATGATCAGGAAATACGCCTGCTTTTTGCCTTCAAATATCATGAAAATATATTTACTTACATTCATATACACATATATAATCTTAACGTCAAGTCCTTGGGTTAGGCCAGAGGTTCCCAAACTTATTTCATGTAACGCCCACTTTGAAAATCAGTTGTTTTGTAGCGCCCCCCCCCTCGTTTTTTTCTTGTCAATAACCTCAATAACATATTTGTTGCGCCTAGTTTAAAAAAAAACATTTTTTTCAAGATTTATACCGCCCCCCTCTAGGCTTCCAGCGCCCACAAGGGGGCGTTATCGCCCACTTTGGGAAAGTCTGGGTTAGGCAGATAGTATCGCTTATATTGATATATGTGTCGGAAACGCATTTATGATACTCCTGCTGCCGTGGATATCATTGGACAGTTAAGATCACTTACGATCAAGTGACCGTCTTGCCCGTTTATCTCCTCTTCTATAAAAAAACGACGGGTTGAAAACTTTAACATTAACGTTGTGCATTTTTGATATTTTGGAATAATTTTTCACGAATTGCTTTAATTATCAATATGAAAGTACTATAATTTATGTAGTAGAATACAATATTCATTTATTGCGATATCGTACACAAACATGATAACACGAATAATCGCGCAAGTGCCCTGCGCCGTCATATTCATGCAAGCGCCCTGAGCCGTCTCACGAATTTTCGGTCAGGTCAGGTGTCCTGACACGAGTTTAGAGGTTTCACCCATTCCAAAAAAAGTGCGGGACGCCGCTGAGGAAGTTTTCACTTCAAACAAAGTATAAGTATTTATCCCTCACAAATACAAAAACAATTTAAGCATTTTTTCTTTTCACTAAGGATATCTAAAAAGTATCCTTTCTTTTATGAAAACGCTTATAAATAATCTCTGCGTGTAAGGTCTTAAGCTGATTTTAGCAGGATTATGGACACCATCTATTCGTCCCAGATCTGGTTTTATCTCTTGACCTTCATGTAATGCTATTAATTCAACACGTGACCCCTCGCAGCCCCTCGTGAGAGTCGACTGTAACCTTACTATTGTTGTCCTTTGTCAAGTTATTTATTATATCTTCACACTCGTGACCCCGAAAATGAGGCAGAGGAATCACCAGGCTCTCATAACTAGCCGAAGTTATTAAGTCTCACAATGAGATAACTTTTTATTTTTCTGTTATTGCAAATTCCTGACTTCCTGATGGTTAGAAATTCACACCAGCTAGAGACGCTGAAGGGGGTAATGGTGCTTTACGTGCGGACGGGATATCACTCCTCGAGCAAATTATGGTGGCAGGAATAGGTAAGGTGATGGGGGAAGTCGCTCCAAAACTTTACCATTTAGTCAGATGATACTGTGCTAGTGACGCTAAGTCTATGCTCGTCTTTCACGAACTGCCTGGCAGGAAGGAAGATGATCTATTCTGCAAAGAAGCCCGGACCAACACAAGGAAAAGTAAGTGGCAAACGTATCGCCAACCGGGCATTTATTTCCTGAGCAACATTGTTTTTATTAGAAAACTAGCTGTTTCAGCGAACTTCGTTCCGCCCGTTCAGTTTGCATGGGAAAAATTAAAATGTCGGTTTTCGTAGTTTCCTCGCTGCTGTAAGAGATAAAATGTATACCATGTCCTTCTCCCGGTTCTAAGCTACTTCTCAATCAATTTTCAGCCTAATCGGTATAACTATCACGACTTTAGATATACATAGCGAATATGTATATATAGACGATTCATCTTTCATAATTATTTTTCAGACGAGCATAGCTATTTACCATCTGGTGACATACATATATATTCCAATACGAAGTGGTAGCTTCTTGAAAGTAATTATACTAAAGACTATATAAACTATACTAAAGTCACCATAGATGTTACTGGCCTTATAAGTCAAATCAAAATATTTTTATTTTACTTTAACCTAGAGGCACTTGTGACGCGTCTATGTAATACTAAAACTACCACCAGATCGGAACGCGGCGTACATTGAGAAGATCCGGCAAGAAACTCAGCGTGCTTGTCTTTTTTCCGTTTTTTTTATTTTTATAAAATAATTAAAGTGATGTTACATAATATTTATGCGAGATTGGCATAAGGATCAATTAATCCGAAGCGTTCTATCAATCCCAATCTATTGGCAATGACATTTCTAGCATAGATAGGCACAAAAGTGTGAAGTTTTACTATAGCGTACAGTGCTGTTTATCACTTACCCTGGATTGGTGTTGCCTTCAGTTTTATTCCTGCCACTACACTCGTTGCTCGCATTTGTCGTCTTTTTGAAAATCACCAAACTAGTCAGTATTTCGATATACGTACATACAAATTTTTCTTAAGGCCCCATACTTAGTCAGCCAGAAGAGCCAATCAGCGCACTCCCCCGTTCCATGATTACTATGAAATATTGCGCTCTAAAGTAAATGTCTTAAGCGCCAAATCACTATTTTTGACACTATAAAGGTAATTTGAAAAAAAAATATATAAAAACTGAAACAGTTATCTTTTAGGTATAATACTTATCTATGTTTATGATAAATCTGATGTCGATATTTTCATAATTAAAGTAGACAGTTGGGTTTTGCTTTCAAAAAAGGGTTAAATTTTTTTATTTTTTTCTATCGAGCAAAGTGAAATGAATCGTGTTTTGGAAACATTAGCCTTATAAAGCATATTAATGTTAATCTTGTGTATTTTTGCCGCCAAGATCCATAATTGCTTTGTATGAAAAAAACAGTTTATAGCTGACGTATTTTAGCATACATGGCCCCTTAATAAAAACTACTATAATTTATGACGCAAACAATGAAGAATACCAACACATATTCATTCGACAATGTATTCAAACGGTTTCCCCTGCGAATTGAACTTGTTTCAAGTATGAAGATATATTTTGATTTACATTACGTAGCAGAATTGACATTTACATAAACGTGACATAATGTAATATTACAAGACACTGGGTCGCGGTGACGCGTGTTGTGTGATATTTCAAATATATGCGAATATCATTTCTATAAAAGATGTTATAGACAGTTGTAAAGACGCCTGCAACAAAAATAACTTTGATCTCCAAAGTTTCTTTCTTCCGATTATTATTGAATCAAGATTGAATTTGCAGCTCAGACGGATGCTAACCAATGTATACAAGCGCTATTTACAACTATCTACAATCTCTATCAGTTAATTGATACTTTACTCTGTCGTCAGCGGTCCGGCGTCGGACTTGACTTCTTAAGGTCCCAGGTTCGATCCTTGGGTCGGGCCATAAAAAAATAGAAAATGTACATTTATAATTCTAGTAAACATAACGTTGCCCGGAATTGGATATATTTCCGGTTAGCGAGAGACTTGCAACCTATTACATTGTGCGACTTAGTGTATTTATCTAGCCGTGGCACGGGCCAGGGCACGGTTGTGCCTTTGCATACCCCTTCGGGGATATGGGCGTGAAGATACTTACTCACTTTTACAATGAGTTAACGAGACGACCCAGTTTATTTGGGTGATTATTTTTAAACAAAGTTCAATTTATCGCCTCTGTGGTCTAATGGTCCGGTGCTAGACTTGAGTTCATGAAACCCCGGGTTTGTTATCCGGGTCGGGTTACTAAAAAATTGTGATTTTTTTAATTTTTTTTAATAAAAATTATAGTGCTCGGTATAAGCTTGCCACCTATCACATTGTGGGACTTAGTGTATTTGGCTGGTCGTGGGTGTGTTGTTGTACCTCTGCCTACTTACGGATACGGGCTTGATACGGATACGGATATTTCAAGTTCAATGTCTTACTACGTAAAAAGACGCTTAACAGCTGTTCAGTTTCTTAGACGTAATTAAATAGTCTCATGTAAATCTCTTTTATAGTTTAATATTAAATACTTTTTGATTTTAAGTTGTAAAGCTCTTATGATTCTGTGAAAAGTGAAAGCGATTGGCTTGAGTATTATACAAAATGTGTTCTAAAAAGTGTTATTTAGAAGATTATTTTAAAATATTTATTCATTCAGTACACTGTTGTACTAGTTATGCAAAACTTTTAAATAGAAATAAATATGTTTGAAATATTTTATTATTATTACTCCACAACTGTTCACTATTGCATTGGAAGATGTCTTCAAGCTTCTGGACTGGAAGAGACTGGCATCAATATCAACGGCTAGGACATCACCCATCTTCGATTCGCAGATGATATTGTGGTCATGGCGGAATCCCTGGAAGACTTGAGCAAGACGCTCGGTGACCTCGACAGAGCCTCCCAACTGTTTAATTTGTTGTTGTTCAATGAATAAATGGCGATGACATATGGAACTAAGACTTGGCCGTTAAATTTTGGCCTCTTAATTAAGCTTATTAAGTTCTTAATCGCCTGTGTGGTCTAGCGGTCCGGGTATTGGACTTGACTGCATGAGGCCCCGGGTTCGAATCCCGGGTCGGCCAACTCAAAGAAAATTGGATTTTTCCAAATTTCTAATAAAACAATGTTGGTCGGGATTGGAAATGTGCCCGGTTGGCGATAGGCTTGCCACCTATCACATTGTGGGACTTAGTGTCTTCAGCTGGTCGTGGGTGCCTTGGTTGTACCTCTGCCTACCTCTTCGGGGATATGGGCGTGAAGATACTTTTTAATTAAGCTCAGAGTCGCTCAGCGTACTATGGAAAGAGCTATGATCGGTGTTTCTCTGCGTGATATTATCCGTAATTCGGTGATCTGCAAGAGAACAAGAGTAACCGACATAATCCAGAGAGTCAGCAAGGTGAAGTGGCAACGGGCAGGCCACATTGCTCGCAGAACCAACAACCGCTGGGGAAGAAAAGTTCTCGAGAGACGACCTCTCACTCGTTGGGCTGATGATCTGGTCAAAGTCGTGAGGAGTCACTAGATACAAGCGGCTGGTAAACGTGACTTGTGGTGCTCTTTGGGGAGACCTATGTCCAGCAGTGCACGGCCTTGGTGATGATGATGAAGATGTTGTCATTTGAAAAAGAGAAGACGATACGAGAGATTTACAAAATAGGATGACAATAATAAAAAAAGTTGTGCAAATATGCTTAATATTTATTGATTGATAGTTCTTACCATCGTTTATTTATTACGAATAAGCCCCAGTAACCTACCGATAAAATATAATATGTTAAATGAGATAGAAAAGAGTTTAGACAACTGCAAACATAGCAATATTTTTTTTAGCCAATTACCAATTCATTTGGTATAAGTCATCGTCGCAAAAAGCAGGAGTGACAATGAACAGGAATAACAATGTTTTCTTATTTTCTGTAGTTGTAGCGTCAGTAAGGAAAACCGCACTTATTTATATATATATAGATTTTACCCCTATCGCCGCTAACGTAGGTACTCATCTATATTTGGATACAGCAACGCGAATCTCCTTGTGTTCAGACCGGACTATAAGTTTCGTGCCACTCTGTCAGATATAACATATTATAGTTTAATACGTACAGACGAAATTCAGTTATACTACTTAATTTTTCAAAACAGCAAGAATTTTTATTAAAAATTTGTATTCAGGTTACAAACTCTTTTAAAAAGTTGAATGAAGTTTGTTGCATTTAATTAAGGTGTTGATGCTACTTTTTCTTGGGGTTGTTATTTACTATATATATGTTGTTATATAGCACTATTATCGACCCACTGAGTAAAAGCAACCAACAGCATAGGTCAACTTTTGTTGCTGAGCTTCTGCAGAACCTAAAATATTTTTGAACAGAAATCCGTGCTGCGCGATTTCTAAAGGGAAACTGGGCATTATTATTTGTTCACTGTCGAGCATCGCTCACATTTTGCAAGTTGCGTTTGTTTGGAGAACACTAAACAATCCCAACAACAATGGAAGTGCACCGGTGCGACTAAGTAATTAATTAGCGATTTGCGGATCGACAATCGCAAGTACGTCGTGACGTTACTTGCCGCGCAGAAATACGCAATGTTTATATATGTAACCAATTCCGCTAATTCTTTTTATATATTGGTTATAGTCAGGAGAAAGATCATATAAAGAAAAAACAGAGAAAATTTCAGGAAAAGTGGGAAAAACTTTTTTAATTTTGTCCTTATAAACTGTTCGTAGCTGTTAATAACAAACGACACGAAGTTTGCCAGATCGGCTAGTCACGAATTTATAACTTAGTCATTTATAAAAAAATAAAAATCGATTGCAATTCATCTGTATTGCAAATTTTTCCATAAAATTTATTAATTTAACCTTCCCAGTTTCGATAGTGAACAGATACCAATTTTGAAAACTCTATCTCAGATTCCTTTCCAAAACAGACACTGATAAATATGTGTACTAAAGGGTCTAGGTTTACTGAATGGTAAAAATTTGGTGATGTAACATTTTTTGGTCGCTTGATATAAATATTGAAAAGCCTTTTGTCAGGGGGTATTAAGGTTCGCGCTTTCAAAACCTATGAGATCCGTCAGTAACTCGCCCTTCGATATAAATTTGTCAGTTTTAATGTGCCTTACTATGAGTATACACTTTAGGTAGTTCTTGAGAAATCTAATATCTACTTGGACCCGTCTATCATCATAGGTCTAGTATCACTAATAAGCCTGACATACTGTTGGTAGATGGGTTGGGTTTATATTTTTTTGTTGATATCGCTATTTGTGTTAGCCTCATGAAAACTGAAAAGGAAAATTGACAAAATACATATACTTGGCTCACGAGGTTTTTTTACATTTATGAGCGCAATGTTAATATCATGAAACTTCTTCATAAAGAAAGAAAAATGTCGTGTCTACAGGGGGCAAATCAAAAGCCGATTTGCAAGAGGTAATTCGATATTCCTCTTCCGGAGGTGCTTTGGCCAAACATAAGTTTTTTTTTATGATAATGGTAGGCAAACAAGCAGACGGATTTCCTGATGGTAAGAAATGCACGCCGCCTAGGGACACCAAAGGTGGTAATGGTGCGTTACCAACCTGAGGCCGGGATGTTAGACCTCGAGCAAAAGTAAGTTAAGTTAGTTAAGTAAAAAATATAAAAAAAAACAGAATGTTATATCTAAAATAATCTGTTAATTATCGGTTACCTAAGCAACTGTCGTTTTCTTTGATATTTTTATAGTAGCAAGTTAATTAAAGAAATAAAAAATATACGTATTTACTTTTGTCCTAAAACAATAATAAGGACCTATTAGACGAGATCATTTTAATTAAATGAAAACCCAATAAATTTTTCCGAGAATTTTTTAATGGAAACCTTTTGAATGTTTTTAAATCTTTTTCTGCTTTTATTTACTTGATTACAGTATATTTACAATTTTTTATTTATTTCAATTCGTCAATGTTGTAATGTGAGGACCCCATCGCCTGTAGAAGAAGATCGATAGTATTCTGTGCAACAGTTCCCCTGACTCAGCATTTTCGTGTGGTATTTTGTGTTGAAAAGTAGAGTAGTAGGTAGACCTGGCATAGAGTAAGTTTCTGACCATAAGATAGCAATGCACCAATAATACCTTTGTTTATAGGCTATGGTTGTCTATAATATATACGCCAAGTCCCTTACGGAGTAGAAAAAGGCGATCGAGTATCAAACTTCACGATCCTGACAAACCTCTCTGGCTTCCTTCATGTTTATTATACTTTTCATACAAACACGCCGGTTTCGGAGACTCTTGACACCGCCCTCGGATAATATCCGAGCGATCTGATCGTGAAATGTCAACCTTGGTCTACCCAGGTATCTACATCCATCCACATTCGCATAGTATATCTGCTTTATCAATCTTTTATCTGTCATTTTTTCCACATGTCCCAACCAGTGGAGCACGCCCTTTCGCATTTTAACACCAACACTCACATCATCATCACAGCATCACACCGTTACGAATGCGGTCAGCGAGCGTTACACCGCAGATTTTCCGTAGCGCTCTCATTTCGACCGCATCTTACTTTCATGCTTTTTCTGACATACACAAATCTCGCTTCCATACAACAACGGTAGGATAAGCACATAATTATGCAAAGCGAGGTTGGCATTTTGACTCAAACCTTCAAATATATAACCAATTTTAACCGATAATTGTTCCGGTAAAGCTACTTTTGCTCGAGGCCCGGCTTGAGGTTGGCAACGCACCATTACCGCCTTTGGTGTCTCTAGGCGGCGTGAATTTCTCAACATCAGGAAATCCGTCTGCTTGTTTGCCTTCCATTATTATAAAAAAAAAATTTATAAAGTGCAGCAAATTTTCCTAAGAGGAAAGTTGTTTTGAAGGAAAACAGACCTGGTCTTCCTTCAAAACAAGTTTGAAGGAAATAAATCTCTTCTGATGAATTACAGAAATTGGTCTAACCCCAAAACATGGAAATTATATGCTTGTGATAATCGTGTTAGATAACGATAGTAATACAACAGATAATACAGATATATATTCTTATCACACAAATAGCTGCCCCTGTCGGGAATAACACTCGAGCGATACGGTCGATAGGTGCAGTGCGCTAACCTCTCGACTAAAGAGGCGGAATTATTGATTCAAGTTACTTTGGTTTATTGCCTATTTCAGAAACCTATCAACAGCTAAAAATAGGCCTTCCGGAATTTCTTCTTGTTATTTCTGGTAATTATTGTAAACTAATTAAGCGCAGTAAAACTTCAAAAACCGGCTACATCTCTTTCATTAGACACCACGTCGCGATTTGATATATTTTTAAGAGATAGCAAATTGATAGTCCCCTATACGTTTTATCAAGTGCATAAATTTTTCGCTCACGTTAACGACATGTAACTCAAATACCACTATTCGGATGGATTAAAATGGGACCACCTCAGAATTATGACATTTTTTAAAAAGATCCATCAAAATCGGTTGGCTAGTGATAGAATAGTCGGGTAACATAAAAAATACATACAGTTAAATTGAGAACCTCCTCCTTTTTGTATCGGTTAAAAACAGTCGTTACCTGGTAACTGATCTAGTAGATCTCTTATCTTAGAAAGGTTATTGAAATTGGTCGTAAGAAATTGATTTCGGATTTTGCAATCTAGATATTCAAATAAATATATAAAATTTAAAAAAATAGCTTTACGCCCAAAATTATTAACTTATCCACAGATAGAGATAGGCCTACTAGAGTTTTGTTGTTAAGACTTTTTGTTTGTAATTGAAAAATAACAGAGGTTACCTGGTCACTGATCTAAGCTAGCACTATCTCTTATCTAAGATAGGTTATTAATATCAGCATTAGGGATCAGCATTTAGTTAAGTATTAGTATAGATAAACGTCCAATTCTATGGAGTTGACGTTAACAAGCCCCTCAGCCACTGGATAACGTAATCGATATATTTGATGAATGACAATTCTGAAGTAGAGAAAGACGGTTGACGATTTTATTTGTATAGTCCGAGAGCCCAAAAAAGAAAATTTGTTTTTTATTTGAATTTTCTTGCCTTACCTGCTTTAGATAATAGTCGGCTAACGGCCAATGTTAATAATGTATCTCTATCTAATGGATTTCAAGAAATCTGCTGCGTATCCGGCGGCCTATCCCATACCTAATTGCCATAATTATCCTGTCCACATATCTGTGTATTGGCAAGCGATAACATAAAAACGGATCAAAATATCAATCTTGGACAGCAAGTTTTGGATTAAGATTGATTATTAATATAGGCCGGAAGTGGTCTAGCGGTTCGGTGTTGGATTTGACTTCATGGAGCCCCGGGTTTGATTATCAAATCTGGGAATTAATACGATTAACGTATTATTTGTTAATGTGACTCACGTTAGATAAAGTACCAGAAAGTAACAAGCATACAAAGACAGATAAACACCTTCCTTTGCTTTGCACAGTAGGGTTGAATGAATAGCCATAATTATAAATTTTCGTAATGTCAAGAATTCTTTAATTTAATTATAAAACCGTTAACGATTATCCTTTATTTGTAACGTGATGTCGCAAAACTTTTATTAATCTTGATCTAAGTCGAGAATCCCTTATCGATCCTAAGTTATATTGAAAGTTAATTGAAAAGGCATTCCCTCAACATCCACACACGCAGACACATTCCTTTTACGGGCTTTGAAAGCCTTTTATTAAATTTGAAGGCATAAAATGGTTCCAAACTTATACATTTAGCTGTACCTTGTGTTTTGCACTAAAAGAACAATGTAGTTAATTTTCCTATATCATTTTCCGATACTGCTGTCTGTTTGCTATTTTGATTTAGGTTTATGTTTATACCCACAAACAACTTATTACACAACAGGTTTAGACGATTTAAAGATGAAGTTAATATAAGTAGTCAGATATGAATAAATAAATATCACGTGATAAATTGATCTAAAAACAAACAAATTAGAAATCCGTATAAATTCGAAGTTTTTAAGAAATTAAAATATTGCAACTAAATTTCGATCTTCGATAATGTCCCTAAGTAAGTTTTTTTTTATTTTTTTCTCCTTTCGGTCTTTTAGTTCTTATCCCTCTTTCTCAGTGGTTTACAACACAAACAACAAGTTTACAAAAGAATTTAATTTAACTACTAGTTTAATCAAATTTATTGTGTAGTTTTATGTTATAAGAAATGTGTAATGAAATATCTCAATAGTAGTTTACGGTAGATAAGGTTAAATTTAATTAAAGTTATAAAATGTTTTGGTAATAAACAATTAAACTAGTTATGAATATAAAAAAATGGCTTAAAAGTTAAAGCACATGTAATTAATGAATATTTTTCATAAATATCAAAATATTTGCACACCAAAATATAGTTAGAATATGTTGATATAGACATCTCATTTACAAACATATTCCGCAAATAAATAATTTTCTTACTTTCTTTCTATCTGCATATCTGCATTTATAGTTTTAGGTGCTGATTAAATTTATACTGTTACATTTTTATTTATTTCTTTGTATAAGTATTGTTGACTAACACCCATTATACAATCGTTTTGTTTATTTTCTTGTAGCTTCAATTTGTGTGATTCTCGCAGCGGTCTTTAATTATTGTATTACCAACGTTGATTAAATTATAATTACATTTTGAGTAATACCGACGTAAGTAAAATAGATATTTAGCCTCTGTGGTCTAACAGTTCAGTTGTTGGACTTGACTGCATGAGGTCCCGGGTTCGAATCCCGGGTCGGGCAAGAAAAAAAATGGGGTTTTTCCAATTTTCTAATAAAAAAAATGTTGCTCAGGATAGGATATGTGCTCGGTTGACGATAGGCTTGCCACCTATCACATTGTGGGACTTAGTATCTTCGGCTAGTCGTGGGTACCCTGGTTGTACTTCTACCTACCTCTTCGGGGATACGGGCGTGAAGATACTTACTTTTTATTTCAATTTATTTAACTCTGTATAACATGACTTTAAAACTATTCATTCAGCAACTTTCTAATATTATAATAGTGCGTTAAGTCATAAGATCTAACAATCTGGCTCAATTCAATTTACACTTTCTTGACTGCACTTTTTTACATTGCACTTTATCACAACCGTCGGCGATATAATTGCACTGATAATTAATTATTATGCGATTAGCATGCATATTCAAAGCGCCGATCATGAGGCTTGGGTAAAATTCTGACATGTGCATATATTAGTGCACAACAATGCCGTTGGTTGATTTTAAGAATAAGAAAAATGTAATGGTTCGGTCATGTGGAAAGAATGACAGATGAAAAATTGACAAAGCAGATATACAATGCGAATGTGGATGGATGTAGGTACCCGGGGAGACCAAGGCTGACATTCCACGATCAGATCAATCGGATATTATCCGAGAGTGATGTCAAGAGTCTCCAAAACCGGCGTGTTTGTATGAAAAGGATAATGAATGTGAAGAAAGCTAGACAGGTTTGCTACTCTGTGCCGACCCCGTTAGGGACTTGGCTCTAAGATCTTTATGTATGTATGTAGAATAATGTCGGTCTGAGAATACTGCCCTGCGGTACTCCATAGTAAATAGTCCTGCAGCTGGTAGTTATTTCCTTATACCTCATAAACTGTATTAAAAACACAACTTTTAAATTTATATCGGACAATACATTGAAAACTCACACGGTCCAGATTGTTTTAAAAAATGAATCAGATACAAAATTAAAAGCCTGATGAGATCCAAGTAGGCACTATTTTACACTGCTATAAAATGGCGATGACGGTTTAGATGCATGTGTTCACACCTCTTACGTGCGGTCTGTGATCTCTGTAGAAGTCCGAAACCGACTACAGTCAATTAGTGCCCAAATTAACCTTACTTGAAACAATTCTATAGCGGCAAAAGCAAAACCACGTATCTACGAAGTGTGAACCTACTCGTAATATGCAAATATTATCACGATTTGTTTGTAATTAAGTCCAGTTCCCACGATAGTCACTTTCGAAACCTCAATAGAAACTTCATGTATGCAGGATTCATCGGTCCCATCTATCCTTATTTATTTATACCCATGTTATTTGAAAATAAGCCCTAGCTTTACATGTTTAACTATTCAAACGCAATTTTTTTTGCGCGTGTGTTTTAAGAAACCACGATAAAAATGAAACTTGATCAATAATTATAAACTATAGACGCCACCATATTGGCCTCGGCTGCTCTGACGTCGACGTCACGCGACATGCGACACACATACCAAAGTTTTACCAAGCGCCGACGATGGAAAATATCAAATGTAAAATTAAGTATCTCCACGACTACATCCGCGAAGGGGTAGTTAGAGGACAACCAGGGCACTCATGACTAGCCACTAAATCCCACAATGTGATAGGTGGCATACCTATCGCCAACAGGGCACATATCCAATCCCGGGCAACGTTAATTTTATTAGAAAATTAAAAATATACATTTTTTAGTTTTTTTTTGACCGAACCGGGGGACCGAACCCGGGACCTCAAGAAGTCAAGTCCGACGCCGCACCGCTAAACCACACAGGCGACATCTGAGAACATAATTATATGATCTAATTAGACATAAAAGTTTATTGATCAATAGTTTATTGATTTTAAAACAATTTTAAAGAATTTTTAATGTATCTAAATGTAAAATCTGCATAAGAACAAGTTAAATTCGTTAAACTGTTTGTTTTCTCTAAGACTATTTACTAGATTATAGATAAGTACATATTTCTATTATCATTATTTTGTTTAAAGTACCTGGTTTTATTCGAAAATTTAATCCGAAAAGTGGTCACTGAGTTATTCTCAATAAATGCGATTTATTTTGTTAGCTTACGTTAAAACGTATTAAAATCAAAGTAGCTTAATTTTAGTGCTGCTTTCGAAATGATTGATTTTTTAAACTGCATATTTTTTAGTCTTTGCGCTTATTTCTGCACAGATAAAATGTCCTAGCTGGTTATTATTTACGCCGTTTTCAAGAGACCAGGTCCATTTAAACATGGCTTCTGAACACAATTACGTCTTATTTTTCGGAAGGTCGAGTCTAGACAAAAATCCATTAAAATGAAAACGAATCTCTTTTTCTCGCTACGTAATGTTTTTGCGATAGGACCGTCATTTCGATCTAAATTAGATTTGAACTTAACAAAATATTGTTCCTTGTGTATTATTTCAGTTGCTTCGAACTTTTTAAATGCCCTATAATTATACTTTTCTGCTCTTTTTATCGTGAACTAGCTGACCCGGCGAACTTCGTATTACTTATCATTGACAGGTACTAACCGTTTGTATGGATAAAAATAAGTGTAGTTTTTTCCACGCTCCCTGCAATTTCCTCGGTGTTTCTCTTTATAGTAATCTACCTCTGATAAAAACCAACACAACAAAAAAATATTAGTAAGATGGTCTATCCGTTCAGGTTTAATACTAGGACCACGCGAGTTGGGGTAGAGGCACAACAGCAAAAAAAGGATTGTGTGGATTTATGAAACCACGGTAAGAGTGAAACTTGATCAATAACTATAAACTATAAACGCCGCCATATTGGCCTCGGCTGCTCTGATGTCACTGTCACGCGACATTAGACACACAAACCAAAACAATTGAGACGAGCGATGTTTCACTTTAATAAAAACCGACTTCATTTCCCTTTGAATTGAGTAAACAGTATATTTTTTTAAATAGAGTTAATTTCTGAGAACGTCAAAGTAATTATCTTCATGACTATATCTCCAAAGTGGTAGTCAGGGGCACAACCAAGTACTCACGAATAGCCGAAGATACTACACACACAATGTGATAGGTGGTAATCTTATCGCCAACCGGGCACATATACAGTCGCGGACAACGTTATTTTTAAAGAAAAATGAAAAAAAAAACATTTTCTTATTTTTTCCCGACCAGAAAATCAAATCCCGGGCTTTATGAAGTCAATCCAATACCGGACAGCTAGACCACTGAGACAAAAATTAAATTAAATTGCTTACACTTTGTGTACTTTGATACCTACTCTCCAAACCCCAACAAAACTTGACGATGCCTATTATCTGGAAAACTTTGTTAAATATTTTTCTTTTTTTCTTAATAATTAAAGAGATGCCTGAGATTTACCCCTAGCTTTCTTTAAGTCCGCATAACTCGATTTCTTGGTTGTGAACTACCTTATTATTTTTTAATAATTTTATATTTTAAATGTGTATATTGAACTAGCGGCCCGCCCTTGCTTTGCACGTTATGAAATATACATATAAACTTTCCTTAAAAAAGCCGCATCAAAATCCGTTGCGTAGTTTAAAAGATATATGCAAACAAAGAGATAAAGGGACAAAGAGAGCGACTTGGTTTTATACTATGTAGTGATAACCTATAACTCAAATTTATTATAGTCAAATTTTAACCACTAGTTCAACTTAATTCACAGAACAGTTAGAAGAGTGTTGTAACAATTTGTCCAAACTGTTTCAACCTATTTCCTAACCTGATATTGTAGACCATTCTGACACGTCAGCTACAGGATAGTAGCCCAGTAGCCCATCTTTATCATATTAATGGCGGATTCTAGGGTTATACAATCCCAGTATTAGTTTTTAACATTTTAGTCAAATCGACATCGACAGAAGAAAAGAATATATTTAGTGAGTAAAGAAATCTTCTGGAAGCTCGTGTTGAATAATAATCAAAGGTATAATCTAACATTAATTTTATTTATCCGAACTTACGTGACTAAAATAGCGAATACAAATTTCTGTAATGACTTGTAAAAAGGTTCTGTTTTGTTCTTCCATTTTTTGAAAATGGAACCCTAAAACACAATCATACCAAAGCACCGAGTCTACACAACTTAGAAAACCAATTTACGCACTTTACATACTTCTGAAGCACGATTGAAAAAGCCGAGTCGAAATACATGTTCACTTTTCTATAGATTGCAATATTCTAAGCTCTTCGGTTGATGTACACAAAACAGAATTTCAAATGTTTGTGTTTCAATATATATGACTCAGGAAATGTCTGAGTAATATTTACTTTACAATATTACTATAAGAGGGCTACCACATGATCAAATTCACGGATTCTTTTGCTCGTTGAAGCAGAATAATCTGTTTTTTTTAGTTTCGGCATAGGCATGAGCATTTGCCAGATTGTTTTTTTTAAATATTGACCGATTATTAAAAACCGGTCTTAAAAGCGGCATCATCCTCACCTACGCTCATACGCTCATCAATACCACGCTATATACCAAATTCTTCAATAATTCCTTGGTTGCGCTTAAAAATATACAAAATAATGAAGTATAAATATGTGCACGACTTCAATTATTAAAAAAAAACTGCGTTTATCTTAAGTCTTAATCCCGCCAAAAATCTTTGAATAAAATAAAAAAAATATCTTTGAATAATCATCATCATCATCGTGTTAAATATTGCTGCTGCTTAACGCAGTAGCTCTAAGGTTTGATGTATGTTCTACATTAATAAAGAAGTATTCTGAACCTCAATCATAATACCGATAGAAAATTAAATATTACTTTCTTAACAACAAAATAAAACAAAAAATAGAAAATGTTTATCTTCAATCTGTATAATTTAAAAATAATTCCTTATTTTGCGTTGTGGCATCACGCCTATACGGATATATCAATTTAGCCAATTTTTTTTTTGCTTTAGTTAATTGCTAGAAGGTTCCTATGAAAGGAAAACCGGGAAAATTGCAAGAAAAATGGGGAAAACAACGCATTAATCTACATAAACTTTTAGCAGCTGTTAATGTAGAGCAATACGAAGGTCTCCGGGTAGCCCAATAAGTTTATAAAGTGCTTAATAAAAATAAAGTTATTTCTCCATGGGTGTTAGTAAATAATGTAATATAAAATAAATAGCAATCTAAATCACGTTTTGTAGTAATATATGTCAAAACGCTAAAAGAACGAGTTGAATTTAATAATGATGCACTTCAATATTTGATGCAAATGAATATCATCGACAGTCAAATTTTATACTTTTCATCAAAACCAGTATTTGCACTTCCAGTTTGATGTATTGATAAATCTGTATTTAAATGAGTTCTGATAATTGGCTCGATAAAGTGTATATAATTTAATTTTATGCTATCGTTGTCCAGAACAGATAATGTGTCGAATCTTTTTAACCAACTCTAAAGGTTACATTGCATATTTTTTGTAATTATTTGTTACAAGACTTTTATTTTTGCGAAGGTACTCGTAGGTCATAATTTCAAGGTGTTCCCACATCTTTTTATTACGATTCATATAGCGGTTTTAAAATTTAAGTTTTATCGATAGAAGAAGGCGTTATTTTGCGGAAACCCATACTTAAAATCAAATAAAATTATTTCATATGCAGTATAATACCACGACAGGAAAGACAGTGCGTTATGAATGTATTGTACTTACCACTACCCAAGGACCTCAAATATATCCAGTTCTACCCAACATACATACCACTAAATTGTTTTATTAGCACAAACCGTACCCACACAATTAAAAATTCAACATACGTTTCGCTTCACAACTGAAGCATCATCAGATTTCACGATGAGATGCACGAAGGTTTGCGTTCTAGTTTGTGCTCGACCTTTGGACCTTTTAACGGTTTTGGTATATTCATTAAACATGACGTCACGTCATGTCATAACACGGTCGTCCATGGTTCAGTAGCCTACGAACAAAAAATGAAATTCAGAACCTACTTACCGAATTTTCAAAATGTATCTGAGTGTTCGTCTTGTCGAGGCCAATCCATGGAGGCACCTTCCTTTAAATAAGCTAGTTTTGCAGTTTTATAGTAACGTGAATAATTTGGAGATAATGTTTTATTATTTTATACTGCTGTGCTTAATTATTAGTCGCATGTGTGGACGAATGCTTTTCATTACAAATTACTTATACAAGTTCCATATATCAAACATGCTACACTTTGCACGATTAAAAGTGTTTTGTAAATTTCTCGGCTACCA
>NJDC01006008.1:22366-38645 GCA_002245475.1 Calephelis virginiensis | reverse complement strand
GTTACCGTTCCGCCAAAATGAACAACCGCGTTATTTTTAAGATAATTTTCGTTATAAATTGGCGGAATCATTTAAAATTTATATTTTATTTATTTAAGTGGAAACCAAAAAGGGGTTAATAAAATTGGTTAATATAATAAAATTGTTTTATTTATTCTTTGTTACAAAGTTACAATCTGTATATCTATGCAATAAAGTACATTAAATTGAATGTGCGGTCAGAATATTAATCAGACTCCGATTCGCTTGAGGAGGTGGTGTCTTCATCATCATCTTCGCCTACATGTATAATTATATTATTATCAATAACATAATCAATCCTGATATCTTGGTCAAAATGTTCCACAATCAGATTTTTAGTCTTCTCAACAACCTTTGCCCAGTCATCTGTTGTGACTTTCCCGCAGGCTTCTTTTAATAGGGTCATCATCTTTTTCGTCCTGAATGACGGGGAAGTATTGTGGCGGGCGACGTAACCTTTTATTTGAGCCCAGATTAGCTCAATCGCGTTATATTGGCAATGATAAGGTGGAATTCTTAGAACGCGATGAGCGTACTCCAGAGCCAGTTCATCGATTTCATAATGCACATTTGCCGCTTCCTTTTCTTTAACTTATTTAATAAGCTCTGCTTTTAGCATCTGCATATTTGCGTCTATGCCTTTTGCTTGTAACCAAGCCAAGATTTCTTCTTTTTTATTAGCTAAGGTAGGTGGTTTCTGTATCTGAACCGAGTGATAGAAGGCATTATCCATGAATATTACTGAAGGCTTTGGTAGGCTGGGCAAAAGCACGTTCTGGAACCACTCTTTAAATGTAGTGGCATTCATTTCCTCGTGGTAGTCATTTGTGGTTTTTGATTGAAATGCCAGTAATGCGTTCTCCACAAAACCGTATTTTGCAGAACCTTCGTGGCATATTATCAGACGGGCCCCCTTACCCATTGGTACTTTCGACATCGACGCTTGTGTATCCTCCGTCCTAGAACGGGACACCGTGTGATTGGCGTTTAGCCATGACCCATTAATGAACACGACATTATCCCAGTTATCAATTTTTTTGTGCTTCTCTCAAAAACTTATCGGTTTTAAAATTATGTCGTATCGTTCTAATAAAATTTTTCTTTTGTCTGTTTTTTTTATACGAAAAACCTATATCTTGTAAGATTTTAGTTAAAACAGTTTTACTCCCGCTAAACGTCCAGCTTCTCTTAACGATGCCAAAAGCTTCTTCCTGTTGAGATATTCATTTCCGGAATAGTAACCATATATATATGATTTCTGATTGCATCGGCGTCAAAGGTGTCAATATCTGTCACGGGTTTAGTTCTATGTTTCTTCTTCGGAGTACGTAAAATATTATCTTCCATACCAGTAGAGCCGAACTTTTCTTTATTAATATTTGTTATCGTTCGTTTGCTAACTCTAAGCGTCTATGTTTTCAGATGCCGACAGTGGGTTTTAAGATAGGGAATTTAAAAATGATTTTATATTAATAAATTCCAAAGAAAAACTACATACATAATTATGTATGTGGTACATACTCCGAAAGCAAAGGTTTTAATGTGAAACAAAGTCAGTTGAAGAAGTAACTATATTTTTGTGTGCAAGCCTGATACTTGACGAATTTTTATTAGAATTAATTTGTTATATTCATGCTACGCTTATAACAGCCGAGTCTTTGAAAAGTTACAAACACAGATTAAAGCTTTCGTGGAACCTAAGTACATGGGTAATGTTATTGATTGAGAATTTACTTTATTACAAATTCTTTGACATTATAATTTTGTTGATAGTTTTCTTATAACTATTTCTTTCCCTGCGTAGAAAACTCTTTCTAATTTTCTAATTTCACTCGAAAGAAATAGATATTGTTATTGTAGTAGCGTCGGAAAGAACATAAGTTCGTTTTAAAAAAACTTGTGATATACCTACACTTTGTAAACACTACGAACATATCCAATCTTGGCGTGCACGTATATCGTCTCCACGTAAAAATAATTAGTGGCCAATGTATACTTTTTTATAATAAATTATCCGATCACATATTGGACCTTTAAGTAAATTAAATAAATGTACAAAAACTAGATTATTAATTTTAAAAAATGTCGTTAGAAGTTTACAGAAAATTAAGCTGATAAAAATGATTAAGATGATTTGCTTCATATACTAATAATAGTTATATTTTAGAAACATGAGTAAGATGGAAAACTCGTTGAATTTTATTACTCAGATCTTCTGAGAGGATGTGCTATCCGTGGAACGGAAAATGTGATGACAATTTCATATTTTTCTTTTTTGACTGCAAAAATAAAATCGGAGCCGAAGTGATAGCTTGTTTCGAAAAAATGATAAAAATATACATGGTTAAGTCTTTCATTTCACTTTTGTGATAATATTTGTCCAACTTTGTTCAATACAGAATATGTTGCATTCAAATGTGAACACAAGTCTGATCTAATACGGATAAAATAAATTTATTATGCCACCAGCACTTATTGCTTACATTTTATCGATATCGATATACTTGTGACAAAACTGACGTTTACGTGACGTTTGACGTTTCGTTGGTATTTGGTACTATAGTGTCATGTAAACTAATTGTTTTTTTTAATGTTCTAAGTCCCGTCTCTTAAAACGTAGTGATTATATTCTCTTTGCACTGAACAACTAAACACCTCATAACTACTAGAGTAGTTCTGAAAACATAATATATTGCTCTCGCTCACGCTCAAGCGCTTGCATAAGACCCTACACTCGCACGTACAGCGGAACTTTGATTGTGTCTGGGAGAATGTTTGGCCCTTCGGATTGGTCTGGCTGTACACAAAAGGTATTAAAATAGCCCCCCAAACATCATATATAAAGCTGAAGACTTCGAATATAACAAAAGTTCGGCAATTTTTTTAAGAGGTTTCAAGCATCTAGGAGGAATTGCCGCCCACAGAAACGGTCTGTCAATATGAAATATTTATTTTTAATAATATTCTATGTGACATATATAAAAATCAGCACTTCGAATTTAACAAAAGTAAGTTATGTTTTTGTCTACCTTTTCTACCTGCTACCAGTGAACGGGCCGCCTAGTCAAACTAGTTAGTACACACACACTCTTAAACACATAGAAGAGTGTCTATACCGTTAAAATTTAAAAATAAATAAAATAAAATTCGTTACTTCAAAAATAAGCAACGTCTGGGGGCCCTGGGATGTTACTCTACTAGTAACGCCATTTGGGGTTACCATTTTCAACCTAAATATAAAATGCTACTTTCTTTCACGCGTTCGGTTTGGCCGTAGTTTTCTTTTTATATTTAATAAAAGTTTTCTTATAGTCCAATATTTTCAAATTCTAAAAAAGAAAAACAAAACGTATTATTTTATAAAGTATAACTGTATAAGAATAGATTACTGTTTTTATTAGCACAGCACTACAAATATAAAGCGCTGACATAACCTTGTAATAGCGCAGTTTAGATTTAGAAAAATATTGTTTACCAAGTTATTTGACACTCAGTTTGGCACAATATTTTAACATTAATTGATTAGTGATATAGTAATGTTGTTTTAATGCTCATCAATTGTTAAAACGGTAAACAACCAGCAATAATATTTTTATCGTAACTGCAACGCCATTACAAAGTTACGTCGTCAGTTCAATCGCGACGTGTCAGGAACGCATTCTCTGAACGGCCGAAGGATAGTAGATAGCTTGAGGTCATGCGAACGAAAGATCTTGGTGTTCAGTTTTCCATATGCCGCGGCTGCAGCAGAGATCCTGCAGCTAACTTCGCTGTCATTTATCTGTTATCGTGCTACCCAAATAACTTGCCTAAACTTATTTTAAGAGAACTTAATGGTCACCGCCTCAAGACCATTAATATCTAGAGACATTACTTCGATCGACTTGGCGCTGATTTTTAGGCCAAATCTACAGCATTGCTCGTTAAAAGTCGTCACCAGTGGCTGAAGTCTTTCTTGGGATTCCGCTCCGAAACATAAGTCGTATGCGTACATAATGTCTACATAGGAAACCTTAGTTTTGGCTTTAAGCTAAATAGATTGAAAAGTCGCTAATGTAAGACCACGTGACGGCTAGGAGCGACGTCATATTAATTCCAAAAAAAGTGCGCAACACCGCTACAGAAGTTTTCACTTCAAAATCTCTTTTAATATAAATTTTATGTACTTAATATAAACTGGTAGAAATCTCATGGAAACTAATTCTTTAGCTCAGTTCAGTAACTCCATCGTTGTATTTAAAGCCAGCATTTTACTACCATTCATTTAAATATATAACACACACTCAGTTTTATTATAACTAAAGTTTTGTTTCCCTTCATACAAATTCAACATACAAGAATTACACTAACAAATATGAAACTGATAACCAGCCATACATAATTGTACTTATTTCTTTACAAGATTTCCAACAAAAGAAAAAAACAGGTGAGAAAACAGGTGTCGTGGAAAGGTTGTTACAAAGCGGGTCAGAAGAGATTTTCCTGTAAACATATCTTATCACATAAAAAATCAGCAACTACAGACTTATCGAACTGGACCAAGAAATATTATAAGAGTTATAATATTTCGTTCAGGCCACAAAAAAAAAAAAAAACATTTTCAGTTTTTTAATAAAAATAATGTTGCCTGGGGTTGATTATGTGCCCGGTTGGCGATAGGCTTGCTACCTATATATCACATTGTGGGACTTAGTATCTTCGGCTAGTCGTAGGTGCCTCTGCCTACCATTTCGGTGATATAGGCGTGAAATACCAACAAAAGTTATGTCTTAAAAAGTGACGGCACTATCTGTAAAGCACATAACATTAAACAAATAAAACGAATAAATTAAACCCGACTTGACGTTAATCAGTTATAACAATCTGTATTTAACTTTTACCCCTCTCCAACGTTAACTCTTTTTATAAGCGGGATGAAAGGAAGTTTAAAACCTTATTCTAAATATAAAGTATGTATCAGCCAAATTTCGTTATGATCGGTTTTCCTTAGACTATTATTAGATCGAGACCTGTCTTAATCGTCATTGTTCTCCTTTTTTATCCATACATGCATATCTTCACGTTAAGTCCCTTAAGCAGTAGGCAGAGGGTATATTTCTTCGATCATTGGTAGGAATTTTGTACCAGATTATATACCTTGTCCTTTCCGAATTAATTTAAGAACTTTCCTCAACCAATGTGCTTCAACATAGTTTGACAACTTGTCAACTTTACAAATCCAAAAAACTGCAATTCGAATACTTCTTTGGATATATTCTTTTAAATGAGATCTCTTGAATAAATATGTACTTAAAAAGTCCGTTCTAAAAATTAAGCCCGGAATCCGGATTGCCCGCAGACATAAAATCACTGTGACACACGGAAGGACAGACAGGCAGACATGACGAATTTATAAGAGTTCCGTTATCTAGCCTTTGGCTACGGAACCCTTTAAAGGACAGCTTTATTGAGACTTAATAATATGTGTATTATCAAGTTGAAAGAAAATATTTAGCTAATAATATTCCTCATAGTGGTGTACCAAAATTTGATAATATTAAGTTTTTTAATTTCAATAAATACTATTTCATCACGTTTAATGTTTTTGTTGTGTTAATTATTGCAAGTAACAGGTTCTAATTAAAAAAAATAAGTATAGCGGATACTTAGAAAATATAAGAATTCAATATTCTAGTCAGCTATCTTTCTTCTTTATGTATTGACGAAATCATTGCTAATGATTTTTATGTTATAATTATATTTAACTCAAATATAATAGTGGAGTGTTGATAAAATTTATGTGAACTACCTCGGAATCATTAGCTATCTTTTGAAAATAATGATCGACCCACGATATCATAGTGAAATATTTGTAGTCGGTGTTCTGCGGTTTTTCTGCATTTTAATTATTTTATTCCTCCAAATACGTTCTATGGTAAGGTATGGTAAGGTGAGCCCGAAATGTTTTTACAAAATCCCGCCCTCTACCAACTCAAGGAGGTTATTCGTAAGGTTTATATAATTATGTTGAGACAGTATTTTACAAAACAAAATACAAAATAGGTATTGGTTAAATTTCGTTGCCACTTAGCTGTAAGTTATTACACAGACATACTTATTACAATCACCTCTAGCAGTCCGGCGTCTCATTTTGCTTCTTGAGGACCCGGGTTTAATTTCCGAGCCAGGAAACAAAGAAAAAATAGAAAAATGTATATTTTCAATGTTGTCATGAAAATAACGTTGTCCGGAATTGGATATGTGCCCGGTTGGCGATAGGTTTGCCACCTATTTTTTGTGGGATTTAGTGTCTGTTAGTCGTAGGTGCCCTGGTTGTTTCTCCTTCCCACCTTTTTCTTCGGGGATATGGGTCCGAAAATACTCACTTATTACATACTAACAACTTAAATATTTTTTTTACAATAACAATTAGTGAAGTGGATGAAGCTGACTACCGTTTTTCATTTATTAAATAATATATTCTAAAAATGGATGCTAACAAAGATTCTTAATAAATTAAATAAAATGACAGTGCTCCCAATTTAATAATTAGTTGACCAAGAAATAAATATTTGTGGACGAATATCTCTGGCATGGATCTTGGATTTAAGCCTGTTTAGTGAAATTGATCCAAATTGAGCTCAAGATTTAAATTAAACTGACAGCTGAAATAGGGTCGCTTTCATTCGCAGGGGACTATCATAACATTTCGAAAATCTGAATATATCTTTTAAAGAACATATTTTCCCGATTTTAAGAATTACACATCGCATATAGATGTTAATGATGTTTTGAAAACCTAAAGCCAGCTTAAGACTCTCGCGTGAAATTACCAGCTCAGAACTTGAAAATGGCACATATATTATGGTGACAGAACAAAGTATCGTGGTAGTAGGTTGGGACTTATCGAGTGGTTGCAGGGTTTTACTACCTAATCTAACTAATTTGTAAAATAATCCAATTAATCGAAATTATTTCATTATTGGGTGACAATCCTTGTAACTAAAGACGATTTCAACTAAAATTTTAGTAGTAGCAGTTATTCCACGCAAAACATAAATCGGTAATGGTAACCAAGTTTTTACCATTAAACCAAATTTTAGAAACTGAAGGCTTATTGAAGGCTTGTAAGCAACTTCTCAACATTAAGTCGTATTGTAATATTATCTACAAAAGATAGTCCTATATATAAAAATTAATTGTTGTTCGATAGTCTCGCTAAAACTCGAGAAAAGCTGGACTGATTTGGCTAGTTTTGAGTTATTTGTGGAAGTCCAGGGAAAGTTTAAAATATTAGAAAATAGGAAAAACTGTGAGGTAACTAGGAAAAACGTTATTTTAAATTTACAAGGTTTACAAGGCAGATCTACAATGGGAATGTGGACGGATGTAGGTACTTGGGGAGACGTACGACAAATTGTTTCGACACTATCCGTCTGTAGTGTCAAGAATCTCTGACTGGCTAGACCAGAAAAGTATATGTATTTATTATTATTTATGTGTAGCTTTGACACTCGATACTATCTGCATTTCCAGTCAGGAACTTCAGTTCAGTGAGTCAGTCAGTTAAAAATATGCCAATCATAAATATGTTAGTGTCGCATTTATTATTTCTTATTATTTTTAAGTTAGACTGCTTTTGATTTGAAAAGAGCATAAAACTAGCTCAAGCTTTTGATTTGAAAAGAGCACAAAAGTAGCTCGAAATGGTTTGAGTAACGTAGGCATTGCATTTAATTTCTTGAAACTTGGCTTGAAACACTCTCTACGACTTTAGATGTTATCTTATTATTCACCATAACCAGTTATTTAAATTAATGTTACTATATTCTATTCACCCTTTAAAACCGGTTCATAGACGAAAAACTTTTTGGTAAATTAGCTTTAAAGAGTAAAGCGCATTTAGGTAATGAATTTCAAAAGTTTTAGAAACAGTTGGGTAGCGGTTCCAACATGAAAAGTTAAATGATACTGTTATAAAATAGTAGAAATAAATGTTAAAACAGAGATATTTTAATAAAATGTCGAAGTTGAAAAGTAATAACTTTCATAGGATTATGAAATACAAGTTAAAAAGTGTTTAACTTGGTGTTTGAAAGTTTATGTTTTATCAGTATCACTTTGCTTACAGTATAAACAAGATTTTGATATTTTTGCAATTGTCCTCTTAAGCTGGATCCACACGCTTGCTAAACTTTCACAAATCATTAGAAACTTAAACGTGTGGATAGGATGTTTGGCTGGATTTGTACAGGTTTGTTTATGTTTGCTAGGATTTGTAGCCGATAGAGTGTTTTCTAATCTTGAAATTGAATTTTTGAAGTGTGTGTTAATCTTGAAAAGCTCGTGATCGTGGACAAAGTTGAAGAAAAAAGACCTAGGGGCCGATCTCCTACCCGTTGGACTGACGTAATTAAGGAGCATACTGGGTTGCCAGTACCACAGGCCCTCAGAACAGCCGAGAACAGAGAACGATGGAAAACGATTACCAAAATGGCGATGGAATCCTTTCAGAGTAGGCACGACCTTCAGGAATGAAGAATGCGACTAAGAAGAAGAGTGTTTTTTAGCTCCCGAAGCAAAAAGAGGGGTGTTATAAGTTCGACATGTCTGTCTGTGTGTCTGTCTGTCTGTGGCATCATAACTCCCAAACGGATGCAGTGATATCAACTTATTTTTGTATTAAAAGTAACCTATGTGCGATAAGTTCTTACTTCTTAGACATGTGTGATGAAAATTGGTTGAGCCGTTTAAAAGTTGTGGGGGTTAAAGTGGGTGATTAACTGAATGTGAGCATTTTTTCCTTTTTAAAGGGAAATTAAGTTCTTGTATTGGGTTTTTTGTTTATTTATAATTTAATATTCTATTATTGACATAAACCAAAGGAATTAGCCGCAAGCACTTGCCAGGCATCTAGACGTTTGTGGGGACGTTCATTCTCATTAATGCACTGGTAGCAAGCAGATGCGGAATAACTTTTGACTTTCGTAGTTTCAATTACATAATCAAATAAGTATCTGGTGTAACGAGATTTTTTTTTTCCTGGAGAACCACCAATCAACTCCCATTATTTGGGATTCCGAAGAGAAAAATTTCGAAGATAAAATACAAATAAGTGAGTTATAGAATTAAATAATAAAAAAATCCTATGGTTACATTCCGTTTTGAGAAAAAACAAGATTTAATTCGTTCTCATCAAACACTATCTTCTTTGCTTCTTTGCCGAATGTTTCGCTTATTTTTGTGTTCTCTCCATTCGTTTTTTTATATTTAATATAAGATAGACCAAATGTTATAACTAACAACAACTGCACGTCTATCATGTTTGCTTGTTCAACAGACACTAACACACCCGCAAACAAGTGGATGTCGCCATTTTTGACCACAAGCGTTTGTATAATATGTTTTTCTCCGTGTTGGTCCGGCTCCTTTGCAGAACAGACAATGTGCCTTCCTGCCAGGCAGCTCGTAAAAGGCAAGCATAAACTTTCCGTCACTAGCAACGTGACATCCTACTAGGTGGTAGAGTTTCTCAGTAATTCGCCAGGATTGGTACCACCGCCTTACCTAATTCTGCTTCCATAATGTCAGTGCTCACTGTTGACGTGTTCCGGTTCCCTCCGAACCGGTAAGGTAGTTAATAAACTTACTTTCGCTCTAGGCCTAACATCCGGGCCTCAGGTTGGCAACGCACGAATACCACCTTTTTATTTCTAACCATCAGAAAATCCGTCAGCTTATTTGCCTTTCAATATCATAAAAAAAGGTTTGTTATTTGTGGCAAGTGGCCAACGTGTGGATCTAACATTATAGGGATAAAAATTCTAAAAATTCCTGAAACACATTTTAAGAACAATAAATTTTAATTATAAGCAGATTACGTTTCATATTAATTTTGATTCTCTAATTAACTTTTTAAGGAGTGAAATTTAAACATCTTCAAAGATCACGTCTTATTCTATAATACAAGATATCAAAAAGAAATATTAATTTTCTCACATAAAATCAAATACCTATTCGGAGGTTCATGCAAATTGTTGTCACTATTTTACCTCTTCAGACTTAATTTCGAAAAATCTTTTGTTTGTCAACTTATTACTGTAAAAAGTTTAGCAAATTCTGGTATGAATAGACAAAGGAGTTTTCTTTGGTGTTATAAATGGAGTTAGATAAAATATGTCCAAAAGAGTCTTTAATTTGATTTTATTAAATTTTGATTTTTAATAACGTTCTGCCAAGTCGCAGCTCGTCGCACAATTGTCATCTAATCAAGGTCACTGTGTTACCAACAAAAGGAGATCTTATCTCTATTAATATCTATGAAAAAGTTCAAAAAATGGGGATAGACAGTACGGAACCAAGAACCATTTTTTACTGTTGTTGCTCAGTTGAACATCTCTTGCTGGGTCGGCTGGTATCTACATCCTATTAATATTATAAATGCGAAAGTTTGTATGTATGGATGTTTGTTACTCTTTCACGCTCAAATGGCTGAACGGATTTGTCTGAAATTTGGAAGACATATAGATTGTGACCTGGATTAACATATAGGCTATTTTTAATCCCGATCGCACACCGGGTTTCTGTGAAAACGCGGGCGAAGCCGCAGGTAGCAGCTAGTATTATATATAAATAAATCCCCATTTCGCGTGGTAATCGCGTCACATTTGAATGGATGGACCAATTCTCATAAATATTTTTTGGTTGTATTGGTTATTATCAGAAGAAGGAAAGTAGGAAAATTCACAATTTTAACCATAGATACTTAATAAACTTGGTAGATGTTAATGTCAAGCGATACGAAGATCGCCGGATCGGCTAGTTAAACAACAAATATATATAGGCCCTTAACTAAGATTCAAGACCCGCCCTCTGTTTATAAGCAGTAAAATGTTATAACTTATAAAGTTCGAAAAGACAAGTAACTACCGTAACTAACACCGTGATATCTGACTAGGTGGTAGAGTTTCACAGCGACTCGCCCAGATTGGTACCACCACCTGACCTATTTCTACCGCCATAACGTCAGCGCTTTCAGTTGACGTGTTCCGGTTTGGAGGGTAAGGTAGCCCGTAAGCTTACTTTTGCTGGAGGCCTAACATCCCGGCTCAGGTTGGCAACGCACTGTTACTTTCTTTGGCGTCCTTACCATCAGGAAATCCGTCAATTTGTTGACCTCCCAATATCATAAAAAAACATACTCTTCTAGCAAACATGCAATTATTAATATATTAACGTATCTAATGTTACTGAATCCCAGGCAAAGCTACTCAGTTATAGATAAAGTTTAGAATGAGGGTGTTCACTGAAGTACTTGAGCCGTTACACAGGATGGTCTAAAGACTTTTAACTCGGGTTGGGCTTGAACTCCTCGGGGTGCGAACTTCCGCCGAACATTAATATAACTTTAGCTTGGATTATTAAATACTAGCTACTGCACCCGACTTCACTTCTTATCCACCGCTATTGTCGTCATTTTCATATTTCAAAAAAACGCTATTTGGTCGAGTGGCTAGCGTACATGCCTAACCACACTAACCCACAGCGAGGCTTGGGCTCGATTCCCGACATTTGTGTGATAAACATTTAGAAGTCTGCATTTTCGGGTCTGGATGTTTATTAAAGTTATTCTGGTACCTATTTAAGTATTTCTATGTATTAGTATAGTTTACTAACTCCCACAACACAAGCATATAATTTGTTTACTTTGGGGTTAGATTCAATTTGTGTTACTTGTCCAGGAATATTTATTATTTATTTATTTATTTTAATAACTTCAAAAACTGAGAAATTTTTGCGTATAAGATGTAACGTAACTCTGCCTATTATGAACTAATTGAGGATAGGTAAATTTTTGTTTGATAGGTCACAGAGAATGTAAATATTTCTCGATTTGAAACTTTTATTTATGGAACACGCCACTGCAATTTTTCTATGTCGATTTCAATAAAATCATCGTGATCTAGTTTCACTATTGAGATTTGAATTGCTACAATTAAGTATAAGTTCATGTTTAAAATTAATAAGGATTTCATAATAATCTTCTACAAATCCTATAAGCAAGTAAGTATCTTCACGCCCATATCCCCGAAGACCTTGGCAGTGGCACAACCAGGGCACCCACGATCATCCGAAAACACTAAGTCCCGCAATGTGATAGGTGGCAAACCTATCGCCAACCGGGCACATATCCAATCCCAGACCACGATATTACAATAAGAAAATTAAAAAAAATACTTATTTTTTTATTGCTCAGCCCAAGGATTGAATCCGGGACTTCGTGAATTCGACTCCAAACCGGACTGCCAGATAACAGCGGCGATAATACTTTACGAAATTGCAAAAGCGTCGTTCCATGTTTGATAAAAAAATATACAAATTGCTATGTGATTTTTTTTCAAATCTAATAGTTTATGTTTAGTATTAAAATCAATATGTATATAGTATTAATACAGTGTTCCCATGTTGGTCCGGGCTCCTTTGCAGAATAGACCATCTGTCTTCCTGCTAGGCAGCTCGTAAAAGGCGAGTATAGGCTTACCTTCACTAGCACCGTGACATCTAACTCCGGGTGAATTTCGCAGCGACTCACCCGGATTGGTACCACCGCCTTACCTATTCCTGCCGCCACAACGTCATGACGTGTTCCGGTTTCAAGAATAAACTTACATTTGCCCGAGGTCTAACATCCCGGCCTCAGGTTGGCAACGCACCATTACCACCTTTGGTGTCTCTAGGCGGCGTGAATATCTTACCATCAGGAAATCCGTCTGCTTGTTTGCCTTCCAATATCATAAAAAATACAGTGCATACTAGAAAATCTGGTATGTGTAATGTAAAATGTAGAAAACTGAGAGACACAGCAATAAACGGTACCCATCTATTAGAAAACCGACGCGTTAGCTTTTGTTTGTGAAATCTCCAACTAGTATTGCGCTAAATTAGTTAAATAATTGTAGTAATAAACTTAACAAAAAGATATTATTAAATATGAGACACTAGCTTCCACTCGGGGCTTTGCTTGTATATTTATTTTTTTCTTTATTGTATATTTATTTATTTAAAACATGTAAAATTTGTATATATTATATATGTCATAGATTATAGCGTATTGATGTATAAACTATATTCTTGTAAAGTTTCATCTAAATCTGTTTATTAGTTTTTGCGTGGAATAGTAATAAACATCCTCATATAGTTTGTTTGTAACATTCGCTTAATATACCTAGTATATGAGTAAGATAAAAGTGGTATAGGGCTCGTCAACATTGTTATTTAAACTACAACCGGATTAAAAACGCGGCCATTTTCTAGAAAGACCCGACGAAAGTAATTTCTAGTGTTACCGGCACGTTAATGCAAGTTAATTTCGATATTTACTTATTTTATAACCTTAGCCTTTTTTGCAGTTATTTAAGATGTAATTTTCAATTTTTCGTAGACAACAACCCAACACAACTTATATGAGGGAAAGTTATAGATTCAAAATTAAAATGTACTAACTAAAGATAATGATTATTATGGTTAGTTACTTAGTCGTATTTCATACCACACTCTGCTTTAGGGGCCATGTATGCTAAAATACGTCAGCAATGTACTGTTTTTTTTCATACAAAGCAATTATGGATCTTGGCGACAAAAATACACAAGATTAGCATTACTATGCTTTCACTTTGCTCGATAGAAAAATATCAAAAAGTTAACCCTTTTTTGAAAGCCAAACCCGTCTGTCTACTTCAATTATGAAAATATCGACACCAGATTTAACATAAACATAGATAAGTATTATACCTAAAAGATAACTGTTTCAGTTTTTATATTATTTTTCAAATTACTTTTATAGTGTCTAAAATAGTGATTTGGCACTTAAGACATTTACTTTAAAGCGCAATATTTCATAGCAAACATGTAACGGGGGAGTGCGCTGATTGGCTCTTCTAGCTGACTAAGTATGGGGCCTTAAGGGAAACAGATCTCATTGTTATTTATCTACATAGAGCGATGTAAAGAAATTCATTTGATACCGCTAATCGAACGCAGAATAAAAGCTGACCTGGTGTAAGAAGTACTAGCAGATTATTAAGTTACAAATAAATTAAATTAATCCGATAAACTAATTTAGTGTTTACTATTAACTAATTGTTAAAAATTTGACAGTATTGTGTTCGAGAGTACCTACAAGTATAATGACATACTCAATTTCCTATTTCCAATATTGCACAAATCGAGCTTCAAGAGTCAAATCAACCTACGGATAACCTCAACGTTTTTCAGGAGATCAAATTAACTACACTTCCTGAAATAATAGAACCGGACAGACAGAACTAACGTATGATTACAATGTACCATTGTAGTATACGAGAGTCAAAGGTATAATTTGGACATGTTCAGTACTAGTATTACTAAACTAAAATATATTCAATGATAACTTTTTCACCAAATTTTTTCCATGCTTTATTCTACTGTCTAATATTAGAACTTACTGTATTTAACCTTTGTATATTTGATTGTTTTATATGTAAAAACGTATAAATTGGCAATTTAAGTAATTTAGTATTTTTTTTAAATAATTTACTGCAATTACTTCTACATTTTAATAGTATTTGCACTTAATTACAGTTATGTATAGCTGTATGCTTTCTTTAAAAAAATCAAATAAAATAAAATAAGAGCAAGATGTTGGGCATACTCGCCGAAATGTATTTTATAACAAACTGATAGCCTAGACACTACATACATACTCACAAAGTCTAATTAGATGTTTTCAACAACGAATAAATACCGATTGTAACTGGATCGTAGTTTTGTCAGCTTATTTTGTTTTTCCAAAAAACGTTGTTTAAATAAATGGATGTCTCAAAATTGTATGGCCGCTTAAATAAGGCAATTTACTGTCGTTTGACGTAGGGTTTGTGTCTCTTGAGGATACGTGAGTAGAAACGGTAACAGTATCAGTATTCTCTGGCTATCTTCAGTCATGATAAAGTTGTATTAAGATTATAAAAACGCAGACCATAGTGGTTCAATTCGAAAAAAAAGATTTTCTGATTCAGCAGTTTTGTGACTAGAACACTGTGCATATTGCTTGCCCGGGTTAAAATCAACTGTAACTGTTCGTGACGCCATAATGTCAGTGTCTGGCGCGATTGTGTTCCCGACCAGGATCACGATTAAGTAGCCAGTAGACTTAAAAATTACTATAGGGCACAGTTTCTATAGGCAACGGTTATGTCTGTTCTATAAAAGAGCCGTGTACGTGTTTGCTGTCTTATCTTATAAATAATCTTAAAATTAAAAAAAATTCGGTGAACCCCCAACAAATCTAAATGTAACGTAGCCAAGAATTATTTTCCTTTTTACTTCAGCTTTCACACAAAAATATCCGCACCGAAATTGACTAAACTGATTAAAAGTTACTAATACAGACATACATTTATGCTTTTTTCGTTGGAGGTTAATAAAACCCCTCATTTTGCATCTGGGGTTTCACAAAACATCACAATAGTTTGGAAGCTACGACACTATACACACACAAGTCAAACTTATAATACCCCTCATTTTGTGTCGGGCGTTAAAAATATTCGTATGCATTGATAAAACCTAACCCGCTGACCACAAAAAAATAAAAGTTTGTTCAACTAAAACTCCTGAAATTTACAACCAAGCAATAACTAAGGTGGATGACGTGCATGCCTTGGTTGAGAATCAAATTTTTATGCAGTATTTAATAAAACATGTGTTTAAAGAGTGTTTAATGTTTTGGTGACAAGGTGGATGCTTAATTTCTTAAGCATTTGGATTACGGAAAGTGATTTGATCAGATTGTCCAAACTTGATGATGCATGAAAATATGTCAAGGTCACAAGACCAGTACACTTGGAAGGTGCATCAAAAGCCTTGGATTATTTGTGCTAAGGACAAGTTATCCACATATTGGATTTGAAGTTAGCTAATAGTGAATTAAGATTCACCAATTCTGAATTCCAAAATTATTAATTTTCAAATGTTGCTTAAATTGAAACAATTTAAATTTCACAATACAAAGGCATACCTAATTAACTTCTCAGAAACAATTAATTACAATAATTTCATAGCAGTTGCTTTATTAAAACTTCTCAGAAATTGCGTATTACAGAAAACAGTACTCATCGAGATTTCCTGCAGAAATATTAAATGATATACTTTGCCGGCAATCATACAGCGTTTAATTCAAGTGTAAGGCCAAGGTCAAACTTATCGCATTCAGACTGCCATTGAAAATAGAGGATGCAATTATTGT
>NJDC01006008.1:0-21830 GCA_002245475.1 Calephelis virginiensis | reverse complement strand
CATTTCGCATCGCTGTCTCCCCTACTATTTGTCACTTTTATCTGCCAAACAACTATTTTATGATGAAATTTTATAAGTTTTAGCGCTATCGAGATTTATTATATTACGAGAGCAATAGCTTCACATTCCTTAAAAATAGTAATTAACTTTAAATGAATGTAATATACATTCATTTAAAGTTATATAAATGTAATATACATTCATTTAAAGTTAATTACTATTTTTAAGGAATGTTTTAACATCGTCAGTGAATCCGACTTACAGTTATCGTAATTTCGATGCATGATTTTAAATCAATATGATTTTTAAATACAATCTTGAGTGATTAGGGTTGGTATCTTTACACCCATATCCCCGAAGAGGTTGGCAGAGGCAGAACCAGGGCACCAACGTCTAGCCGAAGACACTAAGTCCCACAATGTGATAGGTGGCAAGCCTATCGCCCACCGGGCACATATCCAATCCCGAGCAATATTTCTTTATTAGAAAATTGGAAAACCAAAATTTTCTTTTTGTTGCCCGACCCTGCATTCGAAGCCAGGTTCTCATGCAGTCAAGTCCAACACGTGGACCACTAGACCACAGTGATTGTAAAATATTGTATCGGCAACGCTCGTTATGCAGCACGAGCTAGCATATATTGTAGTTTTTTTTACAATTTTATTTAGTGAAAGTGCACAAATGAATCATGAAGAAATTAGTGTATCATATATTTCATCGTTTACACCAAATCACATTAAGTAAGCTTGAGTACTTAGGCCACTGGTTTACTTAAGACACTGACATAACTTTCTTTGACGACTGGTGAGTAATTTTGAATAATTTAGACACGATTTTGTTAAATCGAGTAATTTGATGCAAAATGTCTAACAGATTTGCTGTTAGCTAAAGCCAGTGCTAAAAAGGAAAGAAACAAAAAAATTACAGTCTCCTATATGGTCTAGCGGTCGGTCGGTTGGGTCGGACAAGAAAAAAATGGAGAATCTGTATTTTCAATCTTCTAATAAAAATAACGTTGTCCGGAGTTGGATATGTGCCCGGTCTGAGATAGGATTGCCACCTATCACATTGTAGGACTTACTGTTTTCGGCTAGTCATGAGTACCTATCCTGGCCTACCTTTTCTGGGATATGGGCGTGAAGATACTTTAATTTACTTTCAATGAAATGAAGTGTTCTTATTTTCGTTAACTGCATATTCCATTTACTTGGTGATGGTTCATGTTCGCTTAAAAATCAGTTTTCGATGTGAAGGGAACATACAGTCAGTGCACGGAATAGCTTCTGCATATTCGACTTCACATTCACAAAACGGAAAGGAGCTGTAGCACAGAATAAGCAATAGTACTACGTACCGAAGACGCACTGATGCACAAAATGCAAGCAAACTTGAATATTTAAATTTGTAGCAAAAACTCAGATTGTGCTGACCTTACACGTAAACCAAAATAGAATTAAGTTGTTGGTTAAAGGCTCTTTTAGCCCTGAGTTGAGCTGAAGTAATTTTAACTACGTGATGTCAGGTGCGGTTTTAACCATTTTGACTTAAGACTCTTCTTGAAATACGCCGACTCTTATGTAAACTAAAGAGAGAAACAGATTTTTTTTTATGATATAGGAAGGCAAACAAGCAGACGGATTTCCTGATGGTAAGAAATTCACGCTGCCTAGAGACACCAAAGATGGTAATGGTGCGTTGCCAACCTGAGGCCAGGCTATTAGGCCTCGAGCAAATATAAGTTTACCAGCTACCTTACCCTCCGAACCGGTACACGTCATGACGTTATGGCGGCAGGAATAGGTAAGGCGAGGGTACCAATCCGGGCGAGTCGCTGCGAAACTCTACCACCTAGTCAGATGTTAGTGATGATAAGCCTATGCTCGCTTTTTACGAGCTGCCTGGCAAGAAACGCAGATGGTCTATTCTGCAAGGGAGCCCGGACCAACACGGGGAAAAAAGTAAGCACCCTGGTTTATCGTAAGCCTCTGTTTATTCTGATATGATACACAATCTCAAATGTGCAATAATTTTTGGTACCTGAATAGAAATACTTGAACATGCTGAATCCATTTTGGAAAATGTTTTGTTCGACAGTTTCACGTCAATGGCTCTTCTGAAATTGCAATGCCCCACTTCAGTCCTTTGTCCACTGGCTGGCCACCTGCTATTATTTAGAAATAATAACTTAGTTTAGAAACTACATACGTAATGCATTTTATTGAAATTAAAATTGACTAGCCTCAGTGTGCGTTTCCACTTACTTCGTTTTGATGATTGGGTTTCCTTTGTGGACATTTTTTTTATGAAAAATATCTTTATTAGTTACTTTGGATTACTCTTTGGATTGGGTATTTGTAACTTTTTGATTATCACTAACTTTCTTTATACTACAAATACCACTTTGCAGTGATATTTCAAACACTATTTCCAAGAAGTTTTCATTTGAGGATTTGGGATACAGTATGGTAGAAATAGTATCTTAAAGCACTTGAATTATTAAATTTATTATTCATTACTAGTTCTTCCTACTCCCTCCCTTTATCTTCACGAAATAAAACAGGTTCAATGTAATAGATCACGTTTGACAGTTAGTTAGTTTGCTAGACTCGTTTCATAATTCTGTGCTCATCCCAACGTTGTTGTATGGAAACGAGAGTTGGGTGTGTCAGAAAAAAACATAAGAATAAGATAAATGCGATCAAAATGAGAGCGCCACGAAAAATTTGTCACAATGGCTGACCGCATTCGTAAAGATTGGGACGAGAAAGGGTATGTTCCACTGGTTCGGATATGTGGAAAGAATGAGAGTTGAAAGATACACAACAGATATACAATACGATTGCGGATGGATGTAGGTACCTGGGGAGACCAACGTTGACATTCCACGATCAAACCACTCCGGTGTCACTTTTTGCTACTCTTTACTCTTTGCCTACCACGTAAGAAACTTGGCGTGAAGCTGTGTATATGTATGTATGATAGTTTATCGAAATATTACACTGTGTCTTTGTAATAATTTTATTTACTTGTTCATATTTATTTTATGTTTTATTTCATTCTTTATTGTACACAATTTATGACATAAAACATGGAAGTGATAAACAGAAATGCACAAAAGGTGGGCTTATCTCTAGGTCTACAGATTTCTTCCAGCCAACCCTAAAAATTAGAATCTGTGATGAAATAGTGGAAGGTATCATGGACAATAAATAAATAACCTATACATAGTAAGAATATAAAAAAACTGAAAACGATGACATACTATAAAACAATATAATTAATATTAATAAATCTATATAAATAAGAAACCTGAAAGTCACAAATTGTTATGCAAGTGTTAAGTAATATTCTTTAAACAGTTTTTTGGAGATGGGCAGGGAAGTTCATAGTTAGTAATGCAGATACTTTTTCATTTCAAAATACTAAACATTTAGGGTACAACTGTTAAAATACTGCATATTTATGTTTTATTTCGACAAGTATTTACATAGATTGTCAAATGTGATTTTTCACATTGACTCTGCTTTGATAAAAACTATGCTGGCTTGAGTATTCTAAATGAATGTATATTTATCGCCAGAGCTTTCACCATGAGTTTACGGCTTGTCAAGTATAGTATACTTGCTACCGTCTCTGTCAATTATTTGTATAAAAATTTGAATAGCGCCTCTATCGGTAACTAAGAGAAACACATTTTTAGACCAAAAATGTCATAGATTTCGACACGTAACTTACCGAACGTAGTCAATAATAACTCATGGTAAAGGTTCTGGAGTGAAACCTAAAACAGAACAATTTCCAATAGTTGCCGCTTAGATCAAATATTGGGAAGTATGCGTGAGCTAGTCTATTAGTTAGGACGGACAGAAAATCAGGTGCGGTCGTTGAGTAATATTATGCTCAAACTAGGTTTTCATTTTTACACATTTCAACTCTTATATTAGGTTGAATGGAATTGCAAACTAACGATTGTACCATGAATTATATAATAAATTCTAAAAAGCGACTTTTGGTTTGTGATGGAAACAAAAGATTTTCCCACAGTAAACGTTATTTTAAATGTTGTTCTGTAGTGTTACTCTTGAATCTCGATTTCGAATAAATTGGAAATTGAAATCGGATGTCATTGAAATACTATTTATTGATTTTTAATAACTAACTAGCTGTTACTCGCGGCTTTGCCCGCGTGCTTAATGGTCATACAGGAATATTTTTCCGGGATATAAACTTTTCTATGTTTAATTCAAGTTATCCTTTATATATGTGCCAAATTTTGTGTAAATCGGTTCAGAAAATTTCATGAAGGAGTAACAAAGATACAAATTTTCGCATTCATAATAGGTATAAGTATGAGTATGATTAAATAATTTGGTAGTTTTGTGTTCAAAAGAAGCTAAAATGACATATTCGATTCTAATTTCCAATACAGATTTAATTAATCGAGATTTAAGGGTAACCTTACTGGACTAGAAGCTTAAAACGATTTTTTTTTAGATTTAAAATAAACTCAAACTAAATTTAAATGGTAAACATTTAAAGGACCAGCCAAATTTAGAGAGAGGGTTGGAAATCAATAACATTCTCCATTTAGGAAGCAAAATAAAAGTTACAAAAATGGTAGTCACGTGAAGTGGTAACGCGGACTATTTCAAATAAATATTCATAAAAGTGAATATTACAATTTGGCAAGTAATATTACAAATGTTTTATCATTTACCCTTAACTCCCTAATATTAAAATTTGGCCGATATTTTGAAAGTGACCCTGTATATATATATACATAAAGGGCTGTATGTATATATATACACACATGGCTAGTTGAAATCAGCGTAATTGAGTTAGATCAGTTTGGAGGTTTTTTAAACATAAACTTAATGTATGTAGAAGTAATCCAATCATATAACATACGGTTGTCTTAAGGAATCGTAATTAGTTCTTTTAAAACGATTTTTTATGTTTATTACGCAGTTACTCGCCAAACATGATTCCATCATACCATTCTGATTTTAGTGGTTCATTTTGAGAAAGGAACATTCAGAGACTAATCAATAATGTGCCAATGAAATTGGGTACGGTCTTTGTAGTATTTTTGCTTAAATTTTTACTCATTACGTACTGTTTAACGTTCTGGCCGGGTTTGAATGTGCTAACCTTCGAAAAGCGACAACATACATAAATTGTTCCCCTTAACAACAAAGTATAAACATTTATTCTATTCTACATAGGAGACCCGGACCACCACTCTAAATCGATTTTAAAAAATAGCTCGCCTCTGTGGTCTTGCGGTCCGGGTGTTGGACTTGACTGCATGAGGTCCCGGGTTCGAATCCCGGGTCGACCAACAAAAAAAGAAAGTTGGATTTTTCCAATTTTCTAATAAAAAATGTTGGTCGGGATGGGAAATGTGCCCGGTTGGCGATAGGCTTGCCACCTATCACATTGTGGGACTTAGTGTCTTCGGCTAGTCGTGGGTGCCTTGGTTGTACCTCTGCCTACTTCTTCGGGGATATGGGCGTGAAGATACTTAAAAAATACCAGTATTCACTTTCATCTGTTTGTATGTTTTATTTGTTTTGAAAATTTATGTACAGGTTGTTCCAATTTTTTTCTGTTGAGATCGACTTAATGTTTTTTGTATAAAAATTGATAAAATTTAAAAAAAGATTTGTTGACATGTTTGCGAAGTTGAGTGTCAAAACGACAAAAAATCATTAAAATGGGTACAAACAGAACAATGTTGAATGAAAATTTTACGTATTTTTTTTAAGACTGCGGCTTGCTTTTAGAACCTTCTGTCTGAAAACGCTCTTTTTGGACATGTGCAAGCAGTTCCTCTAGTAGCAGGTAAGTGATCTCTACAACCGGTAAATAATACTAGCCGTATAACAAATGTGGTAGCAATCTTTGGGATTGAGTAATCTCTTTTCTTGAAGTTTCCCAAGTCATATTTTGACATATGAACTCTAAGAGTACAACTACTGGTACTATGATTACATACGGCTTTTTAAAATAGATTATAATAAAACAATTATAATACGTGTACGGCGTTAGTAAAACATTACATTTAATGTTTTATTAACGCCATACAACAATACGCCCGTGTTTATCGTATACAATTTTCAAAGCAGCATTTTATCTTTACAGTATTTTCATTTATGACGCGGACGAAGCATACTAGTTATTATAAAGTTTTTCACCACGCACGTTGGTTGTTGTATCCAGAGAATATAATTTAAAATTCCTGTTAAATTCATAACGAGTTTTCCCTTTTTTAAATGAAACCGACAACAATATAACGTTGAATCACTTTACCTATTATATTACACCCTGTCACAAAATTGTTCTATATATTTTAGCTTAATCTTTATTGTTGCTTCGCTCGCATAAACGTTATTTGTTACTTTTGATACCTCCAAAAATATGTGTAGAAAGTTTTAGTTCAGTAGTTTCCGTGTAACAAACAAACATACATTATAAATAAAATACACCCATAGTATGTATTTATATATTTTACTAGAATGAGTTAGTACTTATATCTAATTATATTCTATGTACTAGTATTGTTATTAGTTATTTTATCTTATTATTATTACTTGTTTAAGTAGGTGTGCACTTGTTTTTTTTTCTGGAACCACTCTCAGGTAGGCCACCTGCAAAGCTTTCCATTTCTCTCGATCTTGGGCTATTTGTTGCCATGTTGGGTTTTTTTAGATCATCATCCCATCTAACGAGTGGTCTGCCTTTACAGTGTTTGCCCGGTGACCTTTTCTAACTTTCCAATTCCAACAAAAACTTACATTATCTAATACTAAAGAGGAATGATTTGATTGTTTGTTTGTATTGAATAGGCTCCGAAATTACTGGACCGATTTGAAAATTTATTTCAACTCTCTCTAATTTACAAGAGTTATATTTGTTCTAAAAAAATTAAAGATCTCTACTAAAACTTCAATTATACATAATTTAATTATACATAATTGAAGTTTTAGTAGAGTGTAACCCAAGGTGTAAAAAAGTAAGTCATAAAACATATTTTATCGCGTGCGCTACGAATATCCTTATAAATAGAACAAAAAATGTTCTTCAATATTAAACAGCGTATCAATATCTCCAAACGACTCCTCGACACCATATATCTAACTATTACAGTTACAACAAGATAACTACTTATTTGCAATTTAAAAGTTGTTATAAATGCCGACCATATTCGGACCATGCTATCCATACCTTCATATTAATCCTTTTCTAAAAAAATAATTTCAAATTCAAGACAGATTCAATGCATTACATTTTGAATCATTCAAATCGAACAATCAATTCAAAATGCATTACGAAAATTAAAATTTCTTTGTAAACAAAATAACTACCTACCTACACTCGAAAATTATCAGACGCGCAGTATGCGACTCGACGACACCACGTAATTTTATAATAGAATTAATCAACTAGAATCTAAACTACTTATAAAGAGGAAAGGTTTGATTGTTTTTTGCATTGAATAGTCTCCAAAACTACTGGACTGATCCGAAATATTTTTATTCCACTAGATGCCCATATGATATATCAGTAAAATGATTCATTCATACTGGCAAACGGGTAATATCACAACGGGAGTAGGGGAGGGGGGAGATAGGTGGCGCTGCTGTTGGTATGTCAACTAATAAACGGCTTGACCGATTGGTTTGTAATTTTGTATGTGTATTTCCATGGTTTTACACTGTACTGTATAATAACAGTGAAGTTTGTCCACCCGTACGAAGTTGGAATGGACTGCTTGTGTTACGTGAAAAAGTATTATTTTAATTCACAATTTCTAAGCGTATTTCTGATTTTACTTAATGTTACACAAGAGAATCTCTAAACATTTCCAAAGTAATGGTCAATTACATTCCAGTTTTTGCGTCAACACAATTGAAAGTTGAAGGTCAAAAGTATTGAATGAAAAAGTAAGTAGATTGCGAAAGAAGTTGAATTTTGATAAGGTCATTTTTTTGTTAGATTTGTTAAAAGAACATTTTACTTACATAAATATATAGACGTTTTGTAATTAATACACAAAGTTGAAATGAATTCTAGCATGTAAAGGGGCTCCTCAATGTTTTGAAGTCTTCACTCATCAGTTCGTCATTGTGTAGGGGTGGAGAAAACCATTACAGAGCTTGTTGTTGTATTAACTTTACCACATTATTGCGCGACATTTATTCAGACACATTTGGTTAATTTTATCATACAATATTTACCTGTTATATAATGTATGGTCCTGTCCTGTATTGTTAAATGATATTGTTGATATATAAAAACTAGCCAACCAACCAAACTTCCTATTCCTTGACATTACAGTTACTACATAATATTTGATGCTCCGATAGTAGCACAGTTTGCCGGATACAAAGTCAAACAAACATTCGAAAATTAACGACTGCTTACAAATAAAAAAATAATTATAAAAACATTATTCAGGGGACTAAATTGAGAATCTAAGTCATTTTCGAATCCCCTTGAACACGTCATGGCGTTTTGACGGCAGGAGTAGGCAAAGCGGTGGTACCAGTCCGGAAGAGTCGCTGCAAAACTCTACCACCTAGTCAGATATTACGGTGTTAGTGACGGTAAGCCTTTCAAAAGCTGCCTAATGAAATCAGATGGACTATTCTACAAAGGAGTCGAAAATATATACTAACGGCCAGGTTATATAGCCTTCTAAATATAGACTAACGACCAGGTTATATATCCTGCTAAATATAGACTAATGACCAGGTTATATAGCCTGCTACACATAGACTAACGACCAGGTTATATAGCCTGCTAAATATAGACTAACAGACCACTCGTGGTTAAGTGCTGTGCAGCAACTTGCACGCGTTGGGATCCACCGCCTTACCTATTCTTCCGCAATAATGACTTACACAATAGGCTTGACATACCAGCCTCAGGACAGCAACGCACCAGTAACGTCCATAGGCCTATAGGTCACGGTGGTCCATCAGGAGAGCAGTGTGCTTGTTCGCTGACCTGTAAGATAAAAAAAAATATTTTACAATATTCAGCTGCTGGTATAAAAAGAATTTAAATTTTCTTTGCTCGAATTATGTACTTAAAATATGTCCAGATTATAATTTACAATATTTTAGAACATGGGTGAAGTCGCAGTTGCAAGCTAGTGTAGTATAAATAAGTTAAACTCATAAACCGCATAAACTATTTAAGTTTTATTAATCGGCCGTAGAGCCATGTGCGCAACAAGTAGGAAACTTGTTGAGAATTCAATACGTCGTAGCATCGACCCGGCTCGTAGCCCGTAGCCTGTAGCTTCCGCTACGTGACGTTATAATAGGAACATTGACCGCTATGCCGTTTCCATACGAAATTCATATGAGCGTTTTATATTTTACATGCCGACCGAGTGAACTTCGTGTCGCTTGACATTAACAGCTGCTAACAGTTTATATGAGTTATAGCATCATTTGTCCCGTTTACCCTGCAATTTTCCCGTTTTACATTATAGATTATCTATTTAATACCAATTGTAGCCCGTAGTTTTAATTCTACATCTAATGCATATATTTCATGACCGGCTTCTTCAGACAAAATAGACGTTAATGATTGTTAATGGACAAGTCTATCGAATATTCTAACCTCTGACAGGAATCACGACAGCTACGACACTGACGCTATAAAGACAAGAACGGATAATTGATACGGTCTATGGCGAGCAACTGCATTTTTGCAACTAACATATTAATAAAAATAATACAACACGATTTCCATATAAAAAAATGTGTTGCAAACGTCATATCTTTTTTAAATCGACATATTCCTTAGTTTTGATGTTTGTAATTTTTTCTATTCTTTATTGCCGATTATTTACATCACTAAAAAGAGTAGACCTTGGACAAGAACTGACGCTATCTTATATCACCATACCCTAACATTCTCCCAAGTAAAAACAACTATTATATGTAACAACTTTATACGTTCTTACATATAATATCTAGTAAAAATGTTAGTATTTCCCCATACCCCTTAAATGGTAGGCAGATGTACGACCAGGGCACTCACAACTAACTGAGAATACTAAGTCCTACAATGTGATAGCCTATAACCAGTTGGACATAAAGACAATCAATGGGAACGTAGTTTTTATTAGGTTTTTTATATCATTTTCTCTTTATTTATCATATTATACATTTTTATAAGAAATTTTATTTAAAGCGTGATCAGAATTATTTTCTAAAAAGACATATTATATTCAGTAGTTTTATCAAGTTTATTATTAAGATTCCATATCTAAATACACAAACGCTTTTAGAATTGATATATCCGTCTGTACTATGCTAAGGAAAACAAAGTAATTTATGCTAATGAATAATTATTATGGTATATTGTGACATCCAGTCAAATATTATTTGCTACTTGCAATATAAATCCATAATCCATAATTGCCCCTGGAACTCTGCAAGGGTTCAACTCCTTACTCGCACTTAGCCATTTTTTTTGGTTTTAAATTGTCAAACTAGTTAAGAAAGAGCCAGCAGTGGCTTATAGACACCATGCATGCTACTAGTGCGATAACATCTTGTGCGATATTATAATGGACACGTGACCAAGTTTACCACCTACGCAAGCGTCCCGTATATAAGACATCAATAGCAAATACACGCCTTGTGGACAGCAATAATTTCATTATGAGGTTTTCAATTTGTTGCAACAACATATTAAATTCCAAAGATACCTTTCAATTACGTGTCGTAATCAATAGTCTAATGAACAACTTTTGTAACTTGATCATCAATGAACAGTACTTCTAAGATGCTAGAATATTAAACAGAATTTTGTGAGCTTTTCAGTAATTAAAAATTGCCTCGTGTGGCTTCCACAGATAAAGTTTTGGGATTTTAATGACTCATAAAGAAGCATTAGCTGTGTTGGTAGAATGCCGCTATTACCTCAGTCAAGTGATGAGAAACGGAGATAGCTTTAAATAATTAATGATAAAGCGTGAACCTTTTACATTATACTTTAGCTGTTATATAAATTTTTTATATTATATCAGCAAAAGCCTTCTAATTCTTATTAAACACTTACCTTTCCTGATTGATACCAATGTCTGATTTAACGCCATCGTCTCATTGGCATAACTTTTGCTGTTTTGTTTGTTTCTTTTTGGGTCACATATTAATATGGTGCAAGCAACTACCTCGAGCTCAGAGCATTCACGAGTATAGTCTAACTCTACATCTAGTCTAAATTAGTACGAATTTACTCTACAAATAAAAATGTCTGTTTCGGGAATGTGAAAAGATTGACAGATTAAGGATTGATAAAGCAGATATACAATGCGAATGTGGATGGATGTAGGTAGCTGGGGAGACATAGCTTGACATTCCACGATCAGATCTGGTGCAATTTAACCCTAGCAAGACACAGGTTTGCACGTTTTCTGCAAAAAAAAGACACCCTGTGTCGCATCTCCTCGATTTGAAAGCGTTTCCCTAACTGCCACAGGCTGCATTGGTATGCTCGGCATTGACGTTTCGACTGATATTCAATTTTGTGGTCATCTGGTAGAGAAGGCTAAAATAGCCTCTAAAAAATTTGGTGTGTTCAGTAAAGCCGACTCATCGCTTACAACTATACAAAGCGCAAATTTGGCCTCATATGGAGTACTGTTCTCAACTCTGGGCAGGGGCTTCACAGTACCAGCTCCTTCCGTTTGACCGCATTCAACTTAAAGCAACTCGAATTGGCAATGATCGGGCAATTACCAATCGGCTTGATTCCTTGGCGTTGCGTAGAGATGTTGGGTCACTCAGTTGTTTCTTCTGAGGAGTTGTTTGGTTTAATTTCAGCCACTGATTTCTACCTTCGGACATCGCGTCAGAGGTTAAGGTATCATGCCCATCATCTTGATGTGTGTGATCTACAACTATGCGATTTTGAAAACATTTCTTACCCCGCATAACACCTTGAAATCAGTTACCGAGGGCGGTATTTCCATACGATTAAGACTTAGGAGCCTTCAAGAAAAGAGCGTACTCATTCCTTGAATACTCCTGGTGTTGCGGATGTCCGTGGGCGGAGGTGATCACTTTCCATCAGATGACTCACTTGCTTGTTTGCCTTCTCTTCTATAAAAAAGGGAACCTCCAAAACCGGCGCGTTTGTTTGAAAAGAGTAATTAATGAATGTGAAAGAAGCCAGACCTGTTTGTCAGGATCGTGAGATCTGGCACTTGAAACTTTCTGCCTACTCCGTAAGGGAATTGGTGTGAAGATATGTAGGTATGTATGTTAAATTAAATCAGTTTTTCTTAATCCGTCAAAACCTCTCCGTAAGTTATGGTTGACCATCTCGATAAAATCAGCTTTCTAACAAAAAAATGGCATCAAAATCGGAACATTTCTTTACCTATTAGGCCACAGACTTAAGACACCCTACCTTTCGGTAAGGGGTTCAACCGGTGCAAACCCTTGGCAAAAATCTTTTGGCTTGCCGATTTTTTTACGAAGCATAACAATTAATCTCCAGGTTGTGCCATTATCATCAATTTCTATAGAATCGCGTTTTTACTACGGCTAAGAAATTCAAATACTAAAACAGCTCTGCTCTGTTGTGAAAACAAAATACTTCAACGGTCAATGTTTGTGGTAGCTCTGCTAAATAGGAATCATTAATATTGTGAATTTATAAGTAATATTTGTTGCTATTCTAACTGAGACGGTAACAAATTTTAACAAACAGTTTAAGCGCTGTAACACTGCAACAACCGAGTCACTTTTAATAATATTGTGTTCAGATTCTTAAAAAAACATTTATGTATAACTCCAAAACTCACTTTTTGGATATTGATAAAATTTATAGGTAACAATTTCAAAATATTATTCGCCTTTCAAAAAACGGAACATCAAATTTACTTTGTATCTAAATCGATTAAAATTAATGTAATTTCTAATTTAACAACTTGTATTACAAAGGCGAAAGTAAAATGTCGTGTGAAGGTATCTTTACATAATATTTCTTGAAGTGACATCTTTTTCGCTACGGTATGTTTCACCGTAGCGGTTCTACGTGTCGTTTCGTATTGCAGGAGATTTGAAGCGCGAACGAAAGTAATGGTTCGTATGAAAGTATCTTTATAATAATATTTCTTACTGTTGCAACTCATATGCTACGAAACGTTACGGCGTAGTGGTTCTACGAGCCATTTCTCATTTCATATTGAAGTTCTTAACGTTAAAAAGAATTCTTTTGTAACTATAATTTAACACTTGGTTACTATTTATTCGTACTATATATTTTATTTAATTTTATGCAAATGTTATTGTTAGTTTAGTACTAGTAGTATGTTACTTTTATTAATTTCTTGCATTTCATAACAAAGCGAATTAATACCACTTATACAATGAAACTTTTTAAAAACTTTTTGGGTTTTTAAATACAAGCTGAAGTTGGTATTTGCGTAATAATGGAAAAGTGGCGGTAAAATACCTATAAAGTTTGTGAAACTTGTTGGTTTTCACCATTTACAATAAAAACAGTTTAATTTTTATAAACACTATCCTATTAATACTATAAATATGAAAGTTTGTATTTTGGTTTGTTTATTTGTTACTCCTTCACGCAAAAAGTGCTAAGCCGATTTCATAATATTTGGCTCAAACATAGATGGTAAATTGGATTAACACATAGGATCGTTTTATCCCAAAAAAATGTTCCCGTGGGACCAATAACCACGTGGGCAACGCCGCGGTCAATAACTAGTAATATATACAATCTATGCACATAATAAAACTCTACAAGTATGATTTCAGTAAAATAAAATTATTAGAAAAATAACGAAGCTACTAAAAACACAATTTAAGTGTTTTTGGAATTATTACCTGTCTGTCTGTTACTTCGTGCTCCGATCACGATAAATCTACTAAACGAATTTTAACGAGAATTAGTAGGATTACAGTTCGCCTTTCTGTGCTACATATTGGCTACTTTTATTCGACTGCAAAAAGAGAAAGGTAATGATTTCCGTAAATTTCGTCGTCTTATTTTTTATTAACGGGTAGTATTAAAATCAGATGCAATCTTCTCTAAGTAATAAAAAAAGTGTTTTAATAGATGGTAAAGAGGGTAGGTAATATTTTTCTGAGATTTATTCACTTAATTTTTTCTTTAAATCTACTGAGCTGATTTTAACTTAGGATTAGCTTGCTGTTTAAGTTACTTTTTATCCGACTGTAAAAAAAGGAATTGTTTGGTATGTTTCTCAAATTTCTCTCAATTTTTCACTATTTAAGCAATGTTTATTGCTACACTAGTGCAACCCGTTCAGGATTGCACTAGTGATACTACTTCTAGCTTATAAACAAAACAATTGTTTCTGGGATTATTTACTAAATTTGTTTCTTAATAACGCCTCATTTCCTAATATTTTATGTCACTGTGCAAAAGTAAAGTTAATTTATTCGCAGAGTTTGTTCTCTCAACTTTCGACATATAAATTTCGTTTAATTTATTAAATTATTTTAAAGATATTTAGTATTTCAAAAAGACAAGCAGTGTTCTCATAAGCTTTATTTAAGCTTAATTATAACCTTAATTCTTATAAGCATTTTTCAAACTTGTTTTAGCAAATTTTCCGTAATGCACTGGCTTTCGAATTCCCTTAAAATGGAGACTTACACCACCGATCCCACGTCTGTACGAATGGGTAAAGATATGTCCGAGCTTACAGATCATTTGACATTGACATTGACGGTGACATTGACCACGATATTCCAACCCGAATCCCAGCGTCTTTTGCAAAATGGCCTGATTAGACCGGTGTTATTTATGACCTCAAAATGCCGTTAAAGCTCTACAGGTCTACGAATCACACAGACCAGGTATATGAAAATGTTATAAGGCATTTACATTATACGTGGCAGTCTCCATATCCGTGACAAAAAAACCGCCTAAGTTGGTACGGTTATGGTCTATCTATAAGTGTAGGCTATGGGGTAAAAAATGTTTAAACGCCGTTAAGCCATTAGGCGCCAGGTTAAAAGAGGCCGATCCAAGAATTGCTGGCTAGATGTCGTGGAAAAAGACATGGTGCTAATAGACTCACTATCAAGGGTGTTAAAGATCATTCAAGGAGAGAAGAAAAAGTAGGAAATTGGACTTTGGGTTCCTTTGCTTAAGTAACAACCGAGACTAACGCCAAAATGATGATGATGACGACAACTTTTTAATATTTCCTACACAAACTGTTTTTAGCTTTCAAGCGGATTGACTTCGCCGCATCAGCTAGTCTTCAGCCTAATAATATAATCTCATAATACAGTAAAGTAAAGTACCTTTACGACCATATTCCCGAAGAGGTTGGAAGAGACACAACCAGCGCACCCACCACTAGCCGAAGACACTAAGTCTTACAATGTGATAGGTGGCAAGCATATCGCCAACCGGGCACATATCCAATCCCGGACAACGTTATTTTAATTCGAAAATTGAAAATATACATTTTCTAATTTTTCTTGTTGCTCGACCCGGCGATCGAACCCAGGACTTTAAGACACAAGTCCGGCGCCGGACCGCTAGACCACAGAGGCGATATGAGCTGATAGCATAGTTTAAGTAAGACACGTCAAAGGGGTAGTGAGAATAGATTTTTAGGTTGGTATCTTGACCTTGGTACCATTATTCGTATTCATTGAAATACCCAATCTAAATTCAAGCTCTCACCAGACTTGTCAACCGGAAGACCTAGGTTGATATCACGAAATCACTTAGGTATATATCCAAGAGTGGTGTCAATAGTTTCCGTATCCAGTGTGTTTTGTATCTAAAGAGTTCTGAATGTGTAGAAAACTAGGTAGGTCGAAAGGACCGCGACACTTGGCATTGGATCGATATTTTTTTCCTTCCCCACATGTAACTTTGATAGTATATAGATAGGTATTAATGTGTGTTTGTGTATACATAAATTTTTTTCACATCATCATCTTTTACAACGCTAGTCTATTTATAGGTTTGTCTATAATTTGATATCTTTGTATGAAAGGTTCGATTCTACATGAAATCCTGATTTGATTAGACCTATTACTTTACCGTCATACTAGAATCAATATATATATATATATATATGTTAGCTGCAGGAAAGAGCGGGCTTGGTTTGAGCAAAAGTAAGAATTCACAAGCTTATCACCGCCAAATGTGAAGTGATAAAAATAGGTTATTTGGTTTAGAAATACTATATTATTTAGAACTGAACGTATCCTGAGTTGTCAGCACCATTGGACTATAAAGGCCACTCGCTTATTATATTAAACTCTATTCAATACTATGTATGTATAATATTTTATAATACTACTTTATCTGTTTCTGATGATTTAGATCCGTTTATTTTCTATAATTCTCCTCTTTTTTCGAAGTCTGTTAAAAAGTAATAACCTTGGGGCAAAATTAACAAATTCAATGGGGTAATTATTGACATGTTAGTACTTACACATTTTTACGTAGTATTAACCGGATGTTTGTTTTATAAGAGGGACGTGTTTTTACAGAACGAGGAACTAAAAAAGGTAAAGATATAGGTTGACACACGTCTCAAGTATTGAACTCGTATGGAACTCACTAAGGAAATTATCAGAAAAAATAAATAATTTAGAAATGTAGTTACTATATACGGCATCAATTATGTGAAAGTGAGTAAGAAAAAAATCGTTTCATTTTCATTTCTGAAAGAACCCATGATAGCAGATTATATAACAGCTATTTTGAATTACTATAGCATGTCTGATATTGAAATAAGTATTTCGGAGGTTATTGACCACATACCACGCGTACCATGAAATGAGCAGATCTTCAAATAAGCAAAAAAGATTTAAAAAAAAGTGTGTGTGTACTTATGTATAGGCGTTAGAAGTTATACTTCTTCCGCGTAATAAGATAAAAATCTTTTTAAAAACTAAAATGTTATCTATAGCTATCTTCATAGCTAACTTCATCATGTCGGTTTTTCGTGACGGTGTGCGCGCGCATTGTAAAAATTTACCCTCATCATTTTTTCCTAACGCGCCAAAAGAAGTATAACTTCAAAAGTTGTATGTGCGATTCACACATGATAGAAGTGAAACTGCAGTAAATCGACAAAAGAATGAGATGAATATATATTTGTGTCTCTTACCTGCAAAAGAATGAAATGAATATATATTTGTGTCTCTTACCTGTCGTTTTTCCGTTGCACCCGTTTTGAAATCACGATTCTAAAGAAAAAAACTACAAAAGTACAGAAAAGATGAATATTAAAAACGTAACACCGCTTCCAAAATAATAAAAACGTACTCAATCCATAAGAAATAAGGAAATCATTAAGGTTGAAAATTGACATTTGTACGCATAAATATCTTATTGTTAATTAGTGTAGATTCAAAAGGATATATATTTATTATTTTAGCTCACGTCGTAATAAGTACCGATTTATTTGTTAGTATATTAATTAAATCATCAACTAGAAGTAAGTATTACCCAATTTCTTTCACTTTTCACATTAGTAAAATGAAAAGTGAAAGGAGGATTGGAATTGAATCGGAACTATCTTCCTAAAGCAGTGTTCATACAAAGATACAAGCCGTATTTCCAGAAAAAGTTGAAAACCATCTTTTAGCTTATTTTACTTTACTTTAACCTCAACATCCGTTTTCATCAAGTCATTTGCGTGTGAATTAAAAGTTACATCATAATCGTTCATATACTCCTACACAACTATTTGAAGACACAAAAGAAATCTATCCTCAGTAAGTAATTATCTACTATTTGTTAAATAAGTCTCCAGATAAAGCCCGACTTAAGGGTATTAATTAAGTTCTTAAGAGTCTTCATTTTATTTAACTGAAGCAGTGAGCATTTATAATATTGGTAATTAATTCTAAAGTATTAGTTCATAATCTTAGCTTTGCTGGTTATATTCGGCTGATTTCAAAATGAGATGTTTGTTTTTAATGCAAGTAAATTATAGACGAAGATTTCAAAAAGATACACTTAGCTGTAAGTTGACCAAGGTTAACAATTCGTCTTCATATATGTTTGCTACCTACGCGATTAGTTTACCAATCATATAGGTACAGATTTTGATGATTCTTTTCTCGTAAAATAGTGTATGATTCAAAATTGGACTGAAAAATTTGACTGTGATGACATACAACGTCTATTCTATCCACAAAATGAATTATAAATATACTATTAAACATTAGGACACCTTCACATACGCGCTCATTTCATATGTTTTATTTTTTATATACATTATGTAAAAAATAAAACAAATATATATATTTATATACTTAACCTAACTTTAAAAGTTCATTTGATTGTTATTGTATTAACTGATATTGATTTTAATTGTTTTCTGGCACATTAAATTCATGTAAATTTGCTATTGTTATTATTATTATATTACAATATTTCGTTAGATAATGTAACAAAAAAAAAACTGTATGATCAATTTAATTTTGGTAAGGGAGAGCGAGATCACCTGACACAAGTATTTATTAAATACTTAGTAGGTTGGTCTTAACAACTGATTCAAATAATGTAACTATTTTAAAGAAATAAACAACTTTTTAATTTTATATGAAATGAACAAGCAGACTAAACCATAAAAACCATAGATGTTATTTGTGTGTTGAGACCTTTTGACACGGTCGCGTGCAAAAGTTTACCGGCTAGAATTATTCATAAGAATGTGACAATGGAACTCTAGGGCATTGGGGCAAGCCTATCGTCAAACGGGCACATAACCTATATTTAATATTTTCCATCGTCGGCACTTGGTAAAACATTCAAATATATTTTTTTTTAAATGATGACATGAGACATACCCAGTCCCAGAAGAAGATATGTTTATTAGAAAATTGCAAATACACATTTCCAATTAGGCAATAGTAATAATACGGACACAAATAAATTAATTTTAAACCCAAACAGCTACTATTAAACTTTCCAACTCCTGTTAAAATTTTCATCCAGTTAATCTATCCAACCAATCACATGCACGCCGTTAACTTAAAAATTTAATGCACAAAGTTCGTACTTTACTATTCCAACCAATATAAAAGAAAAAGCAAGCCAAGGATTCCTACTACTTTAGATTTAAAAGATATGCACGGCGCATTTTACTTTAAAGTTTGTACTCATTTTGTTCAAGATTTGTAGTTTAGTATATTTCGCGATAAGGAAAAAGGGCAAAAAAAGGATTTACTATTACTTTTAAAGCAAATTTAACAAGTATATTTTGTCGTGCGTTGAGGTAACTAACAAACATCCGGCGTTATTGGTGCGTCGCTATCTCAAAGTCAGAATCTTAGGCATCACAAGCTACTCCATTAAATATTCTACCTTATCTTTAAAAGCGGAAAACGATAGTGGCAAGCAATAACGTACATTTTGAATGAATTATTAAGTAGTAGTATATTTCCGCCCATATAATTAAAGAGGTAGTTTTATCACAATAAAACCAGGGCATCCACGACTTGCCTAAGATACAAATGTGCTAGGTGGCAAGCCTATCGCCAGTCGAATACATTTCCAATCCCGGGAAACGCTATTTTATTAAAAAGTTAAAAATACACTTTTAATGTTAAGGTGAATTTGAAAATGTTATCAGAAAACTGTATAACTTAGTTAGGATACAGTACTAGTGATAGCATATTAATTTTCAAAAGAATTAGTCACAGGACAACGACGCACCTATAACATTATGGTCTCCATCAGTCATCTCAGTGGTCTCTTAGCATCAGGAGTGCCGTGTGCTTATTTGTTGACTTCTCAAATAGACTAAAAAAAACATATGGTTAGTCATAAAAGTACTAAGCCCTGAGAGGTGGTCACTCCTAAACAGGAGTTTGTACTCTATAAAGCCCATTAACGGCGACACTGGTGGTAGATGGCTATGCAGTAACTTGCCTAGGTAGGCACGGCTTTATCTATTCTTTCCGCCATAATGATTCTGTCATGTTCCGCTTGGGAGCGTACGGCAGCCATTAGAATTGCAAAATAGACCGGACATCCCGGATATAGGATAGTGTCGAAACTATAACATGGTGTCTTTAGGCCTGGGCTATCTCTTACCATCAGAAGAGCCGTGTGCTTCTTTGTTAAAAAACCACATGGAGAACTGCTCTCATTTATAGTCTGGTGCACCCCAATATCAAACTCTTACAGTTCAGAAATATGCTCCACGAATTATTGACGACTTCGGTTTTTCTACTCTTCTTCAACCGTTTAGTTTAAGAAGAGACATAGTCTTTTTTAGACTTTACAACGGGAAGTGCTTGGAGGAGCTTTTATATCTTAAGCCGTCAATTCCTACCACTACAATACTCATAGTAGGTGGAAGTTTTAAAAGCATCGACGTTTGGTATTCGTCTACAGTGGGATTTAGTAGTAACTTTCTGAATTGTCAAAGAGTTATGACGGAAGTATTTTATTTATGACATTGGTAGCTAAACAAGCGGAGAGATTTCTTGGTGGTAAGAAATTCACTCCGCCTAGAGACACCAAAGGTGGTAATGGCCAACCCGAGGCCGGGATGTTACACCTAATGCAAAAGTAAGTTTACCGGCTACCTTACCCTCCGAACCGGAATACGTCAACATCAAGCATTGACGTTATGGCAGCAGGAGTAGGTATGGCGGTTGTACCGATCCGGGCGAATCGTTGCGAAACTCTACCACCTAGTCAGATGTCACGGTGTTAGTGACGGTAAGCCTACGCTCGCCTTTTACGAGCTACCTATCAGAAAGGCAGATGGTCTATTCTGCAAAGGAGCCCGGGCCAACACGGAGGAAAAATTAAAATATAAATTTGTTTTCTAAGGGTCGGCAACATAATATGTGTAGATCCCTCTCTATTACATATGCAGCTGTCCTTTGGCATCGGCAACTACTTGCCACCAGGATGCCCCTTAGCTCGTTTGCCAGTTATAAAAAGAGTATCTTCACGCCCATATCACAGAAGAGGTAGGCAGAGGCACATCCAGGGCACCCACGACTAGCCGAAGACACTAAGTCCCACAATGTGATAGGTGGCAAGCCTATCGCCAACCGGGCACATATCGAATCCCAAACAACGTTTTTTTTATTAGAAAGTTGGAAATACCTAATTTTTTTGTTGCCCGACCACAGAGACGATAGCTATAAAAGAAACTCCAGGAAATCGTCATATTTTTGATGTTATATTTTGACTCGCACTTGGCCGTTTCAAATCTTAAAATAGTCAGTTTATATCAGTTTCCGATGTAGGCGTTCTTAATAAGACGATAACGGTGGAACGTAAATAGAAATGAGTTTGCTTAATCGTGTTATTAACTACCAGGATGTCATAAGTGTTTGTCGCTATCCAGATACCTCGTTTTATTTATACCCGATATTAACGTAATTGGCACTCATGGATTTATAAGTTATACCTAATGGTTGTAATTTTGTTGTGGCGTAACTAAACTAATTCTAGGTTATCGCTATCTTCTTTCAAAGAAAGTAATAAAACGAGACAAAACACTTTAAATGCTGTCAGATTAGTCTATACACAATATTTCTACAGACGTTTAATCTATTGCTTGGAAAACGTAAATTAAAGACATCACAATCCAACACGTGCGGACTAATCTGACATGTTTAAATGTTTGATCTCTTTTGTTTTTGTTTCACGTGATAAAGATAGCATGCGCCTAAAATAAGCTTATTTTGTGAACATCAGAATCTCCAACAATGTCTAAGAGATAAAAAATCGAGATTAATTGAATTTAATAAAACAAAACAATGTAGTTGTTAAAACTGGTAGTTTGAAACCCAATTTAT
>NJDC01006006.1:148063-163323 GCA_002245475.1 Calephelis virginiensis | reverse complement strand
CGTTTTTCACAAAAGCTGCTGCTGGATCTGATACAAAATTTACGAGGTGTTCTAGATACAGTGTTTGATCAAGGTTTCTTTCAACTCGTACACATAAATAACTTGTATTTTTGATACGTTTTGCTATATATAGGAGTTTGACATCGCCGGATATCACAAATAGAATTATTATTACTAGTATATCCTCGAGATTTAAATAACTCATATAGTCTGTTGCTCTATTTAACACATCGCCACACAGATGAGATCTTTGTTTCACTAAAAGAAAAATAGTAGGTATTATACGTTTCACCTACCTACCGTCGGGGCGCTGTCATACCCAACCTTCATTCGTGTTTTGTGTGTAACATCAACTACACAATTAAAAAGTTCCTTGGTGCAATTTATTTAGAAACACTTGTACTTTCCACAATATATTTTATTATTTTTTATTTTTATGGTTTAGCCAACCGGTTTCGCTATACGAGCATCATCAGGGCTATATAACAACTTGTTGTAAATAATCCTATTAATATTATAAATGCGAAAGTTTGTAAGTATGGATGTATGGATGTTTGTTACTCTTTCACGCTCGAATGGCTGAACGGATTTGTCTGAAATTTGGAAGACAGATAGATGGTGACCTGGATTAACATATAGGCTATTTTTAATCCCTATCGCACACCGGGTTTCTGTGAAAACGCGGGAGAAGCCGCAGGTAGCAGCTAGTAAAATATATTGTGGAAAGTACAAGTGTTTCTAAAGAAATTGCATCAAGAATGGAATTCCACCAAGCACCGACGATAAGAAGTATAGAATCTATAAAACAGTTAATCATTACATTCGTATAAACTAAAATGGGGAAAATATAACGTGTAAGAGATAAAAGTGTTGACGAAATAATGTGTGAAATAAGGAAATTGGAAAAAGCAATCCGTCGTCCGCGACGACAAAGTTCTGCTAGCGATAGAAACGATGCTGGTGATACAAAAGGTCAGGCTTGCATTTATTGTTTATTTTTTGCTTATTTTAAATTAATGTTTAAAATTGTTTTATCAGTGTATGTAAATTAATAGTAAGGTTTATGTTGTATTTCCTCTGTGATGGTACGTGATATTATCCGGAAATAGTTTTTAATATCCTTTCCTCTGTGATGATACGAGATATCATCCCGGAAGTAGACTTGTAATGCCAGTATGAATTTAAGCTCGTATTAAGTTATGGAACTGTGAAATCGAGCTCCAGAAGCTAAACAATTTCTTTCGGAAGTGGAATATGCTAATTCAATTAATTAGTAAGTAATAAATTATTACAAAATAAAGGTATTTGCTAACTTGAGCCGATCGCGACAGATAATTTATCTACTATGGGCATAAATAAATAATCAGCTGAGGTTAGTACTGATCTCAGTCAATCTGTTAACCAAGAGTTGGAAAATGTTCCTGAAGAAATCTATATCTTACTCATCACGGTAAAACCGTCAGCCAAGTCTTTTGAAAAGTACCGCAAGAAATCTCTGAACGCTGGGGTAAAATCCTACTAGTCGGCAAGGAAAGTAAAGATAAAGATATAAATAAAGATAATAAGTAATCACAGAAAACTTTCAATTAACGAAAGCCGCAAAATTAAAAAAGGATGTGAAAAGACTGGAACAGCCTAAAAACTAACTCGGTTTCGTGATTGAATCGGTAGCAATGCTAACAGAAGAGATAATAACAAATAAATTAAATAATTTACAGTTGATCCTAAGAATATCTGAAATGAGTCAGACTTTACTGTTAAGATACCAGTTGCGCAGTCAGCTAGAAAAGGATTCGTGGGGTTTGGTTCTAACTTTGTTTAGTTGGTTTAATAATCAATTTGTATATGCGTGTATCCCTAATGTTTATTGTTCTGGGCAACTCTATCGTGCAATGAAAATACTCTGTATCTAAAAAAATTGTGTTTTATCGTACTAAAAACGAGCTCTTTGTATGTTAACAGAAGCTGTTATTAAAAGATACTTATTATTTTATATGCAGAGAAACACTATACATATGTACATTGTAAATTGGTCCGTAAATATATAGGAAAATTGCCAATTTTATTAGAAAACCGGAAACCTTAATTTCGGAAAATTAGTAGATCTTTAGATACAGTGTATTGTTATGACACGGCAAAACCCCAACAACAGTTGAACGTGATACTTTCTTCTCTGCAACAAAGCTATCTTGACAATTACCAATGAATTATATCTCAAAAATTATGTTACTAATTTTTATCATTAACCTATTATATTGTTTATATTCGGCGTATGTCTGTACCTGTGCCAGGACATGAAACAATTCACATTTTAGGTGGCTCTGCTAGGGAGCACACTCTGCAGCCAAGACTCGAAACGAATACCAAAAATACATATTCAATACCGGTTCTTAGCGGTCATTGTTATTTCGATACCTGGATATCGCTTCCAAAGTTATACCGTCCGTCCGTATACAGCTATCCCGTTACTGATACCTAGCAAATACCTGTAATCATACAGATAAATATTTAAAGTACCCGATAAACAGGAGACCCGTTACTCATTTTCATTTCTTAGAACCGGTATTATTCAAATCTGTCAAGGAAAAACAGAGATATCTTGGAGTAACGAAAAGAAAAAATATTATGTAATATATTTTCTGGTACCGGTAATATTGAACTAGTACCGGTATTAAACTCTTAAAGGAATGGTACCGGTATAAACACGTTTTTTGGAGTTAACACTTGCACTTATCCATTGTATACTTTATTTAACACCTTCTGTTACTTTCTAGCCAACCAGTTTCACTTTTTACAGCATCATCAGGGCTTTAAAACTAAAGATAAAAAGGACTTTTTCGATTTGAAAATCCATTTCCCGGCAGAAGCGAAAACTTTAATATTAACGTTGTGCAGTTTTATTATTTTGGAATGGTTAGGGAATAATTTTGCACGGTTTGCTTTAATTATCATTATGAAAGTACCATCATTTATGTGGTAGAATACAATATTCATTTATTGCGCTCTCGTACACAAACATGACACCACGAACATTCGCGCAAGCGCCCTGCACCGTATTACGCGATTTCAATGGATTTTCGTAAAACGTAGTCAGATTTAATAATTAGGTAAACAGCCCGTTAGTCTAAATGGAAAGAATTTTCGGAATTCAACCACGACCTGACCTTTCGACCCTGTGGTTTTCCACACACGCTACAAGGTTGTGTCATCGTACTAACTTTTATGTAAAATTCTCATTTTTTTTATGATATTGGAAGGCAAACAGGCAGACGGATTTCCTGATGGTAAGAAATTCACGCCGTCTAGAGACACCAAAGGTGGTACTGGTGCGTTGCCAACCTGAAGTTGGGATGTTAGGCCTCGAGCAAAAGTACGTTTACCGGCTACCTTACCCTCCAAACCGGAACACGTCATGACGCTATGGCGGCAGGAATAGGTAAGGCGGTGGTACAAATCCGGGCGTGTCGCTGCGAAACTCTACCACCTAGTAGTATGTCACGGTCTTAGTGACAGTAAGCCTATGCTCGCCTTTTACGAGCTGCCTGGCAGGAAGGCAGATGGTCTATTCTGCCAAGGAGCCCGGACCAACACGGGAACATATCACAATATTAGTAACCGTACTTCTATGAAACAGCTTTACCAATTTTCACCAAATATTATTTGCATATTCAGTAGCTCTGAGAATCGGCTACTATCTATTTTTCATGCCTCTAGTGATAAGGGTGAGTCGTCCCATTTTTTTAAATAAAATAGTATTAAAAAATAGCTACGCGCATATAGGCATAAAAGGATATCTTCTTCCAGGAGTTGCATGCGTATTTAAGCATAATTTTAATTAAATTTGCTTTCATTTTGTAAACTAAAACTATTAATATCCACGACGTCTGTGAACACCCACAGCAAACTCACAAAAGTAGCGCCATTTTTGTGTGACCGTGGTCAAAAGCTGAAACTAGACATGCATTAATTGTCTTTGCATGTGCGAAATTTGACGAGTCATGTACATACGATAAATACTATTGATGTTTGAGTAAATCCATGCACACATGTTTATTTTTGTAAGTAATTTGAACAGCTTTTCGTTTTAAATATTGTTATCATCGAACTGTAGTGTTGCCAATTTAATTATTTTACTGGAATAAGCGACTTTTCAGTTAGTTTTAATGGCGAAAAGAATTTTTTAAGACAGTATTTTATAAAGATGTTGGGATTTTAATCTAAAAATTTACCTCGTATCCTTTCTTAGTGCTAAGTCGTACAAATACGCTATTGTTATATTTAGCGACCTTTGAAATTCGGTCGGTTGACTCGGACTAATATTACGAGTAATATTTTTTGATTATTTCGACTTTATTTAGCGCAAATAAATGTATTGACTACCTGTTTTAATTAAATTATTTATTATTGTTGAGAAGTCACAGTAAAATTAGAAGTGTCCGATTTTTGTACGTTATCCTTTGATGATCCTGTGGTGAAGCAAAAACTTTTAATAATTATTGTTATTATCAATAAAAAAAAGTATCTTCACGCCCATATCCCCGAAGAGATAGGCAGAGGCTCAACTAGGGCACCCACGACTAGCCGAAGACACTAAGTCCCACAATGTGATAGGTGGCAAGTAGACCAAAATTAAATTTTACCTAACTTGAAAAATTGACAACCTTCCATCCAAACTTTCAACGACTACTTCACACCCTTAGGCGTAGGATTACCAGAAACGTTTGTATCTACTCATTTTTAATAGCCCAAAACTAAAACTATATACTTCTAACTTAAAAAATGACGGGCTTCCAAACAAACTTTCATCCCGTATTTCAACCCCTTAGAGGTAGAATTTTCAAAGTTCGTCGTAAGCGGGTGCTTTCTTAATAAAATTACCCTACCCGCCAAATTTCATGTCTGTAACTCTAACAGTATTCGCTCAGATATGATGAATCAGTCTGTCAGGAAATGTTATTTTATAGGATATATCCTTCCTAATGAAATATGATTTCAAACACGTTTTTTGTTGAAAGAAAGCATAGAAGAAGGTGGTTTTTTTCCATGATGATAACTATGGCCGGAAGACTTCATAAAGAATGCTGGTGCAACACAGTCTTACGCAAAGCTTCTATTGGCTATCCTATCCTCACGAAGAACACAACAGCGAGACTTAACGTTATGGCTGCAAGAGTAGACAAACCTGCAAATGCAAACGAGTTACATCACTCTAAAAATACAAAAGTATTTAAAAATACTTTGTCCCTTTTATTAAATGTTCATCTAATTAACAAACCATTTTCAATACTTAAAAAAAACCGTTTAGATATGATTTGAATGTTTTGCTATGATGTTGGAAGGCAAACAAGCAGACGGATTTCCTAACTGTGAGAAATTTACGCCGCCTAGAGACACCAAAGATGGTAATGGTGCGTTGCCAACCTTAGGTCGGGATCGGCCTCGAGCAAAAGTAAGTTTACCGGCTACCTTCCCTCCGAACTGGAACACGTCAAAGCAAGCGCTGACGTTATAGCGGCAGAAATAAGTAAGGTGGTGGTACCAAATCGGGCGAGTCGCTGCGAAACTTTACCAACTAGTCAGATGTTAGTGACAGTAAGCCTATGCTCTCCTTTTACGAGCTGCCTAGCAAGGAAGGCAGATGGTCTATTCTACAAAGGAGTTCGGACCAACACTGGGATAAATTTGTCTCCCGCTGACGAATACATTAACCATTTGAGTGACGATTAAATTTCTGTGGTAAAATTAAAATCCTTTCTTACCAAATAATAAAAATGTAAAATTTTATAAGTGGTTAGAAAAAGGGTTATAATGAAATACTTAGACAAAACTGTATCTTCTCGCCCATATCCCCGAAGAGGTAGGCAGAGGCACAACCAGGGCACCCACGACTAGACGAAGATACTAAGTCCCACAATGTGATAGGTGGCAAGCCTATCGCCAATCGGGCACATATCCTATCCCGAACAACATTTTTTTATTAGAAAATTGCTGACCCGGGAATAAAACCCGAGACCTCATGCGGTCAAGTCGAACAACTGAGCCGCTAGACCACAGAGGCGAAACTGTAGTTTTCAGTAACCGGATAATGAATATAAAGTGCTATTTTTTGCTCGTATCAGGCAAAATTAGGATAAATTTGCACAACCAAAAAACTACTGTTGATAGAATATGAAAATTTGTTTAAATTGAAAAAAACCAACTTGGCCATTGAACCCAGAACATGAATCCAATTCAACAACCAGACAGCTAGGCCACAGAGGCGATTAATCTTCAGTTTTCAGGTTTACTGTATTCATGAAAATAACATCACAGTAGCTTCATTAACATTAGAAAGTCCAGTTCAGCCTTGTAGGAGGAAAGACCTCGAACATGGCCGTGGGCCGAGAACTGTAGCCAAGTATTCGCCAAAATGACGTCATTTCCGCAATTCCGCCATTATCTAAGTTTCATGAAGTAATTATGCAGTTTAGATAATTTTACTTACATTACTAACGCTACCGATAAAACTGCGCGGCTTGGGTTGGTTTATTGGATTTGGAGGGATAAGCATTTGTAGGAAAATCTAGATGTTTGTTTTTCTGGATCTAGTTTGTTCAATTATATTAGTACTAGCTAGGTATCTGCCCACATCGTAGTATGGTTAGGGTTTTATAAAAACCTTTATGCCCTATTAGAGTCCTATGCTAGTTGACTTTTAAAAGAAATAAAAATGAAAATGTTTGAAGCTGAATCTTTAGCAATTTGTATATCAAATTTCATATAAATAGGTTTAGTGGTTCAGCAGTTAAAGAGTGACAGACAGACAGACTATCGTATTTATGATAAAGTATAAAAGTATGGAGCTATTGAAGTATTTCTATGAGTTAGTGTCGTTATCTTATATTTAATTTACTTATTTTTAGGTAAAAAATGGCTTTTTTCACAGCTGACAGAGCACGAGTTTTAAAAAAAATTGGTTCATTTGAACTTTAAAAGTTTTATTTAAAAAATTGATATTTATCGTTCAAGTGTTAGGAATTCTCTAACAAAGTGGGTTTTCCTGAACAGTAAGATCTGAAAGATTTAAAGAAGAAAGATACACTTCTTCCAGCTGACTGTCCCAACTTTAACTCCACTTGTGCTTTCCCATATAGCTTAAAAGAAACTTATTTCGTGATAATTTAAAGTTAGCTTTTACATCTTACGAAATCCAGCAAATCTGTACTAACATTCCAAATGTGAATGTCTGACAGTATGATTTCAACGGCTAAACTGCCGAATCGATTTTGACGAAATTTGATTTCCTTGTAGCTAAGGACCCTCGAACATAGGCTACGTTTTTTAAAGATCAACACCAAAAAGACTAAACTGGGATATAAAAGTTTGCCTGTAAATCTATCTACGCTCGCAAATTCGGTTGTATATAGCTAGTATTAAAAAGTTGCGAATTTTAAAATATAATTTGAAACTATCATATTCCACTGACGTCTTAACTTCTGCCGTTTTATATCGAAAAAAAAACACTGCTCTTTTACAAACAATTGTGGTATACATAGTTTGTAAAAAAGCAGTGTTTTGATTTTAATGAAATTTGATTTCCTTATAGCCCTTGTACCCTCGAATGTATGCTAAGTTTTTTTTTAAATATACACGCCAAAATGACTAAAGTGGGAAAATTTTGCCAGAAAATCTATTCTACGCTCACAAATTCATTTGCAAATAGCTAATATTAAAAGTTGCGAATTTTTAAATATAATTTGAAACTACCATATTCCACTGACGTTTTAACTTTTGCCGTTTTATATCTAAAAGAAAACACTGCTCTTTTACAAACAATGTATACCACCCGTATCGCAAACACCAGCACTTAAAAAAACAAACTTGCAAGTAAGTTACCTTATCCATCTCATAAGTTACGGACATGCGCAGATTGAGCTTTGGAAGTTTGTACCTGTTTCACCATACAGTTGGTTTTCGGATCCCATGCGCATAGTTCGCATAAACGGATAAAACTCTCGATTTTCCCTCTTTTTAAACCACCGAGTGTCATATGTAAGCATAGTAGATAGCATGATGTGTGTTTAGAATTCCCCAAAACTTATTTCTTGGAGGCTAAGTGTTTGTGTTATTTTAGAGGGTAAGTAAGGCTTTACCTGTAGCTTTACCTATGGGTTTAGGATACCCAATTACTAGATTAAATTGTCCGCATGTGTGCCCATTTGTTGGTTTCTTACTGGAAACGAAAAATGTCTGATAGATGGTAGTTTACTATTGTTAATAGTTTGTAAGTTTTCTTGGACTATTTTGAAATCTGACGGTTTTAAGGGTTTACGTTTTTACCTTTAACGTTAAATGTGTGAGATAGTTTTGCATTTTCAACTGTTTTAATGTATTATTAGGTATATTACATGTGTAAAATTAAGCGTTAAATAAATTAATTTTAAATTCATATTCCGTTTAATATTCATAGATGTTTCAAAAATGTACTCGAATATCTCGGAAAATAATTTTAATTCAGATTTTTATGGAATAAGAGAGCAAACAAGTAAACGGCTCTCCTGATGTTTAGAGATACACCGTGGTCTACAAACACTATAGACGTTATAGGTGCGTCCATGTCCTGTGGCCAGTTATTAGTCCTAATGTGCAAGTCTACAGGCTCTTCTATTTTCCATAATATGACACAATAGTGGCATACCCTGTCATTCTGGTGGCAGAAATAGATAAGGTCATAGATACCCTACCTACTCTGGCTAATTACTACCAGAAAAATATTTTCTGGAAAAACGGTCAGCGATCAGGTGCCCAGTTCTCTTGATGGTAAGAAATAACCGTGATCTATAGACACCATAGATATTATAGGTGCGTAACTGACTGTCCTGACGATAGAATGTCAGTACCATCGTGCAAGTTTTTCGTGACAGTAAATATGTTTTTTAAACTACTTCGAGAAAAATCTTATTAAAATCGCAGAATATTATGTGACATCTTTTTTTCACAGGAAATCCGTCTGCTTGTTTTTCTTCCACCTTAATAAAACTGACCAGATCTTTATTAATGCAATTTATTTTGAAACACTTGTACTTTCCACAATATATTTTATTATTTTTTATTTTTATGGTTTAGCCAACCGGTTTCGCTATACCGTCATCATCAGGGCTATATAACAACTGAAGTTTATCTTTATTAGGTTTTGCAACGGTACACGTGCAAAGGTTGCTAAGAAGTAATCAAAAGCAGGAGAGTCCTCTGTTACATCTAGATCACGTTGCATCCTCGTATTTCGTTGAACACTAGTTGTTGCCCGCGAACTCATACGAGGGCCATTCAATAAATTTTTAGCCTAAGAAAAAATAAAGAAAATTTTAAGAAAGTAAAGATTTATTTTTCAACATAGTCTCCTTTCAATTCAATACACTTGGACCACCGATGCCCCAACTTTTTTAACCCGTCAAAAAAATACGATTTCCCGAGGTCTTCAAAATAGGCCTCTGTGGCGGCGATGACCTCATCATTCGACCCAAATCTTTTGCCGGCGAGTGACTTTTTCAGATTTGGGAACAAGAAAACGTCGCATGGAGCCAAGTCTGGAGAATACGGTGGATGGGGCCGCAATTTGTAGTGCAATTTGATCAATTTGGCCATGACAACGGCGGAGGTGTGAGCCGGCGCGTTGTCGTGGTGGAACAGCACTTTTTTTTGCCAAATGGGGCCGTTTTTTTTTCAATTCGGCGTCGAATCTGCCTAATAAGTCAGAATAGTAGATCCCCGTGATTGTTTTACCCTTTTGGAGGTAATCGATGTAAATCACGCCTTGTGAGTCCCAAAAAACACTGGCCATCACCTTTCCTGCCGATTGAACAGTCTTCGCCTACTTTGGAGCACATTCTCCGGGTAAAGTCCACTGTTTCGACTGTTCCTTGGTCTCTGGTGTGTACCAGTGAACCCATGTTTCATCGACGGTCACAAAACGACGCAAGAACTCCGCCGGGTTGCGTTGAAACAGCGCCAAACATGTCACTGATGTGGTCTCACGGTTGCGCTTGTTGTCTGGTGTGAGCAAACGCGGCACCCATCGCGCCGACAACTTTTTCATACCCAATTCTTCGTGCAGAATATGATGCACTGTCCCATCTGCGATGCCTACAGTCTCAGCTATCTCGTGAATCTTCAGTCGCCGGTCTGCCAACACGAGATCGTAGATTTTTTTTACGTTTTCTTATGTAGTAGCCGTTTTCAGTGCACCTGGGCGTGGCTCATCAAAAACCGACGTGCGGCCACGAGCAAGCTCGTTGAACAAATTTTTGACGGTCGCCATCAAAGGAGAAGAGTTACCGTACACAGCATTCAAGCGCTCTTTGATTTTGCTGCGCGTTTTCCCTTCCAAAAACAAGACTAGAAAATCTAATCACCGAACGATATTGTTCTTTTTCCATTTTTGCAAAACAGACCGACATGCTCGCTTCCAAAGGCTGTCAAAACAAAACAAATGAAGGGAAAAGACTGAAAACTACTTGATAGACTTCAAAAAGTATTTACTGCACGATAGTAAAACTCTTTTGTAACAACAACGCCATGTGGCGATGAGGCTAAGTAATTATTGAAGGCCCCTCGTATGTCTTTGCCACTAACTACTAGATCATTTCAGACCAAAAGTAGCCTCAAACTCTTATAAAGTTTTGTCAATTTAATAAATCTGAACCCACAAATAATTATTGTTAGTTTTATCGGGCACAGATCGAATCCCGGGCAACGTTATTTTTATTTCTATTTTTTTTTAATTGTTTATATTGAATATAAACCTACAAGGCCAACTGCGTATCTGCCAGCCAGCTCTTTTGACGCGGATACAATATATTTGTTACTAAAACCTTGACCAAGTTAGAATTTTATGACGGATATTAGTACACTAAGCTTTTTATTTACTTAGAATTACTTATTTCTACCATCGTAACCAAAAAAAAAACATATTTCTATCATCGTTGACCGCCTCGTTGGTCGAGTGGCTAGCATACCCGTCTAACTGCAAAGCTCGGATTCGATTTCCGAATTGTAATATGAACATTGAGATATCTGCATTTCCGAGTCTGGGCGTTTATTAAATTTATTTCAGTATCTATTTAAGTATTTCTATGTATTAGAATCGTTGAGTAACACCCATAACACAAGCATATAATTTGCTTAATTTGGGGTTAGTTTTAATTTGTGTAACTTGTCCAGGAATATTTTTTTATTCAGATTTACCTACCATCATATAATACCAAGATTGTAGTCGTGTTTCAAGGGTAAAAACAAACTTATGGGTGAGGCGTAATATCCTATCCAACTTATCATCTTTGTTGTATGTTCACGCTTCATTTTCACCACCAATAAATCAGTTCACTTGTTATACTTAAGTAAGTAATATTTCGGAAGAGATAGGCAAAGGTATACCTATGTCATGAACACACAATTTGGCGAAGGAAGGAAATCCACGATACACTCATTTCTTGATGAATATTTCGATTGTGTTTTATACACTACTAGCGGCCCGTCTCGGCTTTATCTATTAAAAAAACCGCATCAAAATCCGTTGCGTAGTTTTTAAGATTTAACAAAGATTTAAGATTTTATACAAAGAGGACACAGCAAGTGACTTTTTTTATACTATGTAGTGATAACTGAAGAATAAAGTATAAAATACCACAAAAATGAATTAACGTTACTCAATACGTACACGAAATTTTAATAAGTACGAAAACATTGTGACCGTATTTTCTTTGTCATCTATTGTCTAGACTCTAGGAGTCCGACATTGGGCTTGGTTTCATGAGACCCCTGGTTTGACCGGCGCGGGCGTTACAAAAGGAAATTATATTTATATATGGTCACCCTACACGAAAAAATACATTTTGCTAATTCTTTCTTTATAGTGGTATTTTTTGACAGGAGAAGGTTCCTTTGCAAAGAAAAATCGGAAAAAATGCAGAGAAGCTAGGAAAAACACCACTTTCATTTTTCCCCATACAAATTTAATACGAAGTTCGCCGGGTTGATTACTTTTCCATAAAAACGAAATTTCCTGGGATTGAATACGTCCTTGATTGGATATGAAGATACATGGGCTTGCTATAAAATCTATATTACAAGCATTCAGCTCTCTTGATGGTAGAAATAATAGATGTCACAGGTGCGTCGACGGTTATTTAACGGGATATTCATGACTGCCACAATTGGTCATACTGAACGACCTATTTGTTTTGATTTAAAAGGCAGGAAGGCAGATGATCTCTACTTTTCAAGGAAACTAGACCATCACGTTTGGTATAGGTTTGGTCATTATAGAGTTGATAGCCTGTTACGTTGTGGGATAAGATAGGAGGTGAAGATACTTACTCGACAAAATCTGTTACAACTTTTAATATGTACACTATAGCTCGAGTAACTGAAGCTTAGAGTTTCATGTAGCACGTAATGCATTTGCATCGACTCGACCCTGTTATCCATAGACTGAGGAGAAGATTAAAATAACTGAACTTATTGTTTCTATATCAAAGTACTGGTTCAGGAACGAAGTAATGAATGTATGAACTCAATATTATGCACTAGCAGTTTCACGCAGCTTCGCCTGCGTAACTTGGCTTCTACTGAACCGATTTTGATGAAACAAAGCCTATGTCACTAACGGATAGCTTAGCATTCTAAAAGTGAAAGAATTTTTGAAATCGATCCAGTATTTTCGGAGCCTATTAATTTCAAACAAACAAACAAAAAATCAAACCTTTCCTCTTTATAATATTAGTAGAGATAATACAGCCAGTGTACACTCATTTGCCTATGCCTAAAATGTTATTTCTGATTTTGGGTATATTGGTGAGCTGATATGAGAAATCTAGTCACTTTCTTCATATCACAGCTCTTGTTCACAAAATCTACAACAAATTCATATTTAACAGAAAGTATTAATTTATTTAGAAATTATATATTTTTTTTCTAATGGTCTTCTTGGGTGAGATTGTTCTGGATAATTTATACAGTTAATGTCATAAAAATAATTATAATACGGACTGATTTCGAATAAAACCAGAAAAAAGTTAGAATGAGAATTGTAGGTAAACTAGAGCTGTCAGCTGACATCTAGTAGCAACAATGTAATTTATACAACCTGATTTACCGACTAAAGATGAGAACAGAGCTGCAACAAACCTTTTTTTTTCTATAGGCCAGTGTCATCTATCAAACATGTTGGTCCAGTTCCCTTGAGAAGTAGAGACCATCTGCCTCCCTGCTTGGGAACTAAAGTTAAATAGGTCGTTATCAGTATGACCACCTGTGGCAGCCATGAATATACTATCAACAACAACCGTCCACAGCATGTCAACGCACCAGCAATATCTATTATGTCTATAGACCATGGTAATCTTTTACTATCAAAAGAGCCAAGTGCTTGTAACACAGCTTCTATCACATTAAAAATTCTATGTCGGTCGTTTCTGATGACTGGACTATTTAAATAAAATTCTAACATCTACAACCTTGGAATATGGTTTTTTCATAAATAATTTGCTTGAAGGAACTGAGCGGGATTACCTTCTTTTATATTTTTATAAGTCTTTCATTTTCTGCTGTATGATAGTTGAGAAGTAGGCGGCTCTCCTCATGATAAGTGAAACTGTTTCCTATGGACATCATAGATGTTACTGGTACGTTGCTATCTTATAAACTAGATTTTAAGCCTCATATGCGATTCTACCGTCTTACATATCTTCTGAAATGGAAAATGTCAATGGTAAGCAGATACAGGTAAGACGGTGATAACAATCCGAGCGAGCTGTTGTACTTCGTTTTCCCGCTTCGTACTCTAGTTGTTATTCTAAATCTTTTACTTTCCAATCAATCAAATTGTGGAATTCCTTTCCTACCGTGATTCGTGACAGCCCTTCTTTACCAACTTTTAAGAAAAGATTGAAGGAACATTACTTATCGTTGACACAATAACATACTCATATATTATCCTACTAAGATATTTTAATAATTATAATTGTACCTGTTTTTTTTACACACTTTATTAATATATTTTTATTTATTCGTTCTAAGTGTAGCTATAGTTAATTGTTTTGTACACGATGCCTTCCATTTTATTTTCACAGCTTAATTTTTTTTTGGGTTGGCTGGAAGAAATTTCTTTAGTTAGAGATAAGCTCGCCTTTTGTGCATTTTTAAATTCTCGTGTATTTAGTGTATTTTAGTTTTTGTGTGCAATAAAGTGTTAAATAAATAAATAAATACATATATTCATAACTTCACGCCAAGTCCCTGACGTGGTATGCAAATAGTATCAGTGCCAATTTTCATGATCTTGACAGACCTGTCAGGCTTCCTAGACATATTACCCTTTTCGTAAAAACAAGCCCGTTTCGAAGACTCTTGACAACGAGGAATGTCAACCTAGGTCTCCGCAGGTATCTACATCCATCCACATTCGCATTGTATGTCTGCTTTGTCAATCTTCCATCTGTCAATCTTTTCACAGAAATAAAACAGCGGAGCATACCCTTTTTTATTTTAACACCAGCACTTTCTTTCAATCCCACTCTTTTTCGGATCTATCTTACAAATGCGGTCAACGAGCTTTACACCACAAATTTTCCGTAGCGCTCTCATTTCAATTGTATTTATCCTACCCGAATGCTTCTTCTGCCATACCCAACTCTCGCTTCCATATAACAAAGTTGGGGTAAGTACAGAATTATGCAAAGCGAATCTGATACTTTGACTCAAAACCTCTCTTTGAAATAGCTTACCGAGCGCTTCATTTACACTATTCCCAGCATATACTCTTCTTTCTACATCCGTAATGTACTTTCCACTCCATCTAAATACAAAACCAAGATAATAATTACAATTGCATTACAAATACATTATTAATTACCATGTATAATATTTTTTTTTCTATAATCATGCGATAGAAGACTGCTATCAAGCTTACGTGTTGTAAGCTAACATAAAGTATTCTCCCGCAATGGACTTTTATGGAAGTTTTTTCGTCGTCCTGTCGTTTATGAGCCATTTAACTCATGCTCGGCTCTTGCCATCTGATGGAGAGGCAGATCTATTCTGCTCTGGGGATCCGGAGTGATACGGGGTTGAAAGGAAGTATTAGTGAACTAAGATTAGCCCCTTACGTCACTCCTTTTTCCGCGTTAGATTAATGTTGCCATCATAAAATAATTATATTACTACCAATTACATTAGTTACAAACTACCCCATATAATCCATAAGTAATACCATAAAGCAAATT
>NJDC01006006.1:137878-148043 GCA_002245475.1 Calephelis virginiensis | reverse complement strand
AATCAAGTAGAAAACATCCAAAAATAATAAACAAAAACATGCATCAAAATTGAAAACCTCCTCCTTTTTATCGTTGGTTTAAAAAAGAATTCTCATGTTGCGATATGGTAATTAAACAATTATAGTCAGTTTTTGCAGTCATAATTAATTAATATTAAATTATGATATTTCCCACCAGTACAGATTAAATTCATTTACAAAGTTATAACTTTTAAATGTCAAAACCATAATCTTAAAAGTTTTATCGGGGTAATGGATACTTAGTTTTGTTACGAGAATCATTTAGCTATTTACTTAGTGGCTTAAATTTATAAATAATAAATTGCTTTTTAATAAAAAATACTTTTTAACTGAAGTAAAAAATAAAAATAACTCTTTGGTGATTGTATAACTTAAAATACAACATTTTTAAGATTGTTTTCTGAACCCCGATCTTAAATGTTTCTACCATAGAACTATTGTAACACTTTTAAAGTCATACATTTTTTTACGATTCTGAAATCAAACAAGCAGACGGATTTCCTAGAAGATAAGAAATTCACGCCGCCTAGAGACACCACAGATATAAAAATTGAAAAAAAAAAAACAATTATTTTTGTTGTTTGACCCGGGGATCGACCCTAGGACTTCATTGAGTCAAGTCCTACACTGGACCGCTAGACCACAGAGGCAAATAATATGCGATCCTGGGCAATGTTTCTTTAATTGAAAAAAAAAACAATTATTTTTGTTGTTTGACCCGGGGATCGAACCCAGGACTTCCTTGAGTCAAGTCCTACACTGGACTGCTAGACCACAGAGGCAATAATATGCGATACCGGGCAATGTTTCTTTAATTGAAAAAAAAAACATAATTATTTTGTTGTTTAACCCGGGGATCGAACCTAGGACTTCATTGAGTCAAGTCCTGCACGGGACCGCTAGACCACAGAGGCAATAATATGCGATCCCAGGCAATGTTTCTTTTATTAGAAAACTAAAAAAAAAAATACAAAATATTTTTATCGCCCGTCCTGGAGATCAAACTTGGGACCTCGTGAAACCAAGTTCAAAACCGAACCGCTAGATTACAGAGGCGACTTAATACTGTATTCAAGCAAGAATGTACTAATTTGTCGACACTTAGTTTTTTTAGAATTTTTGCTCTAATTGACAGGTAAAGTTCTTTTAGCCAACAAAATTAATAAAATCCAAAAACCGTAATGATGAAAGAAGTAAATTACATGCTGAAAATACAGAGAGAAAAGGTTAATTATTATGTTAAGTAAAAATTAACTACCGTAAAATTTTCATACCCCGCAGCAACAAGTACGGTTGGAGGCATTAGATAATGTTAAACAATTTTGGTAAAACCAGGTGAAAATGTCTTTAAAAAGTTGACCCCAAATTGAATTACTTTTTAGGATGCCTAAAAGCTTTAGACTATACAAAAAGTTTTTGCCGCCTGTTTTTTAGAAAAATGTGTTATACTATCTGTTGCCCGCGTGGTTAATGGTCCCACGGAAACATTTTTTTGGGATTAAAACTGTCCGATGTATTAATTCAAGTTGCCCTTTATATGTGTGCCAAATTTCATTAACATCGATTTAGTTGTTTTTGCGTGAAGGGGTAACAAACAAACTTTCGCATTTATAATATAATAATAGAAGTTTTGTAAAAAGGTTTCTAATCAAATATAATATGTCCTTTGCTATAACATCACTATCAGCAGATGGTTTCAAGAGTTTCCTAACGCTTTGTATGAACATAGTAACAAATGTAGAGGAAGCTTGGCTTTTGTCTATGTATCACGACACTTGGCACTCGATACTCTCTGCCTACAACCAAATTGGCGTAAAAGCAATTTGAATGTAAATCTCAGAAACATCTTACATAATCTCGCCCTTGATTTAGTGGTCTGGTTTGATTTTCTACCTGAGGTCTAGGGTTCGATTCCTGTGTTTGGCTACTCAAATGTGTTACATTTTAATGAAATCGTTGCACGGGTTTGGTTAGATGGTCGATTGGCGAGAGATTTGTCACTTGTCCCATTAGAGACTAACTGGCTGCTGCTAAGCGTAGGTGCTGGTTGTACCTCTGCTCATCATTTAGAACATACAGGCGTGAAGATTTTTCGCACTTAGCTATTCACTTTTTTGTAAGGATCTTTCGGCGTCATCTAGAATTTAAGATTGTTGGGTAACTTTACTGGGCCGTCTGTCAGTTTTAGCAGTGTTCCGCTCTCTATGTTAGTTAGAAGACTTGCCAAAACAACAGTTTCCTGGATTATGCACAATTAACAAACAATAGGCATACTCTACATCTATTTTAACTTTCAGGTTTCTTATGTTTATGGTGATTTATTCATATTATTTACATTATTATATAACATTATATTCTTCGTATATTTTTTATATATGATTATTATGTTTAGGTTATTTATTTATTATGCATGATGTGTTCTGCTGTTTCATCACAGATTCAAATTTTTAGGGTTAGCTGAAAGAAATCTGTAGACCTCTCTAGGTCCCATAAGCTTTTTTGTGCATTTCTGTTTATCACTGTCCATGTTTTATGTCATAAATTGTGTACAATAAAGAATTAATTGATTCTAATTTTCCTGAATTTCTTATCATCAGGAAATCCGTCTACTTGTTTGCTTCCAATATCATAAAATAAAGACGGAAATAAAGTTTCTTCCTAGGTAACCTTTTTTGAAGACATGTTCACGACCGTCTGGAATGTCTTTGAAATTGGAATGAAATTAAATAGCTGTATGGACTCATTTGCATGACATATTGTAAATATTAACCTGTGTCAATACACACAACCTACACCCCTATTTACATGAAAATCCCTACGCTACGAAAAACGTTTCACGTTCAAATATTTACGTTTTGTCGGACACAATCTAACTTATTGATTCTGCCAACGAATTTTACCACCAAAAGCTGTAATTAAGGGCTAGAAAAATGATACTACGAATACGCGTGTATCATAATACTAATACGTTAAACAAAAACTTTGGACTCCTTTTTACGAAAATTGTGTTGACGGACGAGAATTAAATTTGACAAACTTATAATTTATGTGTAGGAGAAGTACAGAACGCTAATATTTTTCAATGATCGATTTCAACAAATAAAATATTACACATACTACTATACTATACTATAAATGCACGGTGCATTTGACGCACACAAACAAAAATATTAACAAAGATAAAAGATCACAGATAGTGCAAAATTTATTTTCATTATGCTTGGAAACTAAGTAGTTGGTTGTAATAAATAAAAATGGCGTTCTTATTAAAACAATAACTAACAATTAAGCTATAAATATTGTGTCAAATTTTAAACAAAGGGTTACCACTAATGTTTTGAATTATTTATTAAAACTTATTCAAAACGATTTGTTAATTTATAATGTTCAATTCACACACACACATACTTATATACACGCCAAACCCTTACGGCAAAGTATCGAGTGCGATATCTCATAATCCTGGCATATCTGCCTAACTTCCTCCACATTAATAAGCCTTTTCATATGAACATGCCGATTTCGGAGACTCTTGACACCACCCTCGGATATCACCCGAGCGATTTGGCCGTGAAATGTTAACCTTGGTCTCTCCGTACACCTACATCATCCACATTCGCATTGTATGTCTACTTTCTCAATCTTTCGTCTGACATCCTTTCGACGTGACCGAACCAGCGAAGCATGGCCCTTCTCATTTCAATTTCTTAAAATAAATATTACTTGAAGACCCGTTTTATTTATTCCTGGCACCATATTGTCGACACAATATGTTCCTGTTTTCTTCTTGTGTTACACTGGAATCTCGATTGCACTAAAACTAGAAATTGGGATCGGATTGTCATTTTGTATTTTTAAAAACAATACTGGCGAATTATTTACATTGTAAATTCAAAAGTACGTATTTGTACGGATGAACCGATTTTACTGCACAATTCTAGCCAAACCAAGAAATATATTAGAGTTTAGACCATGGAAAAGGACATACGAAAGTTTCTCTTTCTTTCTGGTGATGCGCTATCGTAGTTAAACCACGAGACCAGTTTTGATGAAACTTGAAACTTAAAGATGTGCTTCCGAATCCAAATGTATTGTATATGTATGTTAAAAGTTTATATGAAAATCCATTTCACTCTGACAAAGTTGCGGGTACTAAGCTAGTAAGTAATGAAGGTCAACCCCAAAATAAAATGAAACAGAAAGTTCTTCTTAAACAAGATATACGTATACTGATTCCTCACAATAAGGACTAAACACTAACAAATGCGTACATGGAACTTTGCTTTGGTAAAACTTTGTAACCTGATTCCACGACATTCTCTGACGTAATATGAAATGTCTTGAAGCGTCTATCTTCATGATCACAACATACTATAAAACAAAGTCGCTTTCCTCTGTCAATCACTATGTATGCTTTTTTTATGATAATGGAAGGCAAACAAGCGGACGAATTTTGTGACAGTTAGAAATTCACGTCGCCTAGAGACACCAAAGGTGGTAATGTTGCGTTGCCAACCTGAGGCCGGAATGTTAGGCCTCGAGCAAAAGTAAGTTTACCGGCTATCTCACCCTCCAAACCGGAACACGTCAACAGCAAGCATTGGACGTTATGGTGGCAGGAATAGGTAAGGCAATGGTACCTATCCGGGCGAGTTGCTGCGAAACTCTACCACGTAGTAGGATGTCACGGTGGTAGTGACGGTAAGCCTATGCTCGCCTTTTACGAGCTGCCTGTAAAGTGATATTGTATTTGTATATGTTAATACATTTGGTCCCGTTTGTTTGAGCGCTACTCGCTATTTACAATTGTTTAGTTTGTATTCAATTGCGAATTGCAATTGTGGACATTTATTGAATTGCAAATAAACACACATTTTCTATTAGTGGTATTTGTTGTGCTGCAACTTGCCCTGGTAGGGATACCTCACTTATTTCTGCTTTCGCATTGTGAATTTCATCTCCCGGTCTGGCAGGTAGGGCAGCCAGTCGATTTTCACATTAGACCTATTATCCCGTCTAAAGAACAACGACGCTCTGTAACGGTCTATGGTAAATATATGTCCTGATTTTCAGGAGACACTTGTACTTGTACGCTGTCTTATCACTTAAAATACGTAAAAAATAAATACACAAAAGAACGGGTTGCCCTCCGGGAGTGCCGGCAAAGTGAAAACTTGAATATTAACGTTGTGCAGTTTTGATATTTTGGAATGACTAGGGAATAATTTTGCACGAATTGCTTTAAATATCAGTATGAAAGTACTATCATTTATGTGGTAGAATAAAATATTCATTTATTGCGCTATCGTACACAAACATGACAACACGAACATTCGCGCAAGCGCCCTGCGCCATCTTACAAATTTTCAATTAGGTCACGTGTCCTGACGCGAGTTCAACGGTTTTTACCCATTCCAAAAAAAGTGCGCAACGCCGCTAAAGAAGTTTTCACTTCAAATACTTAAAAGTTAGTGGTACACAAAAGTGGCCTTATCGCCCAAGCAACGATCTCTTCCAGCAACCTTACTTTAAGCCGATACAATCGAAGAAATGTTACATGAAGGTGATGATGGTTTTTAGAAATACAAAAAAGAAATATAATGAACAAAATTTTAAAATTTCAAAACATTTATTAATTTATTTCAGATGGGAGACCAATAGCAGTTGTGCAATTTAAACAATAAATTAGAGAAAATAAGCAGTACGCCAATTACAGGTCCTCACTTATCCATCCAATGGCTCGCAAACAATAGAGGCCTCGGCAATTTAAATACATATATATATTTTTATGTTATAGGAAGGCAAACAAGCAGACGAATTTCCTGATGGTAAGAAATTCACGCCGCCTAGAGACACTAAAGGTGGTAATGGTGAGTTGCCAACCTGAGGCCGGGATGTTAGGCCTCGAGCAAAAGTAAGTTTACCAGCTAGCTTACCCTCCGAACCGGAACGCGTCATGACGCTATGGCTGCAGTCGCTGCCAAACTCTACCACCTAGTATATTAAAGATAACACTCCACCATCATACATGAAACATAACGAACAGCAAACAAATAATAGTTAACATAAGGACCTAAAAAGAAAAAAAACAAAGTAAGAATAATAATAAAAACAATTCAAATTATTATATCACTACAAAAAGTAATTGTTGCTGTAGCATCGCCTTGCTTTAGGAACGATGAATATAAATGTATCAATATCCAGATTTTTGCACAAACGATTGAAAGTCCTGCTAGCGCTTATTAGGTATGATTATTGTCTATATTAAGTGGAAGCTATAAAAATATGCAGAGGTGGTTTAAATCTGAGGGAAAAATTTGGCATATTAAACTATTTTTTTTAATAAAATTTTATTCAAAAGTTCGGGACAGCCGATTTCATTATTAATATTATCTTGAAACTGATACTATAAAACAATTGTTTCATTCATTTGAAATTTGTTTGAATAATGAAAACTGAACTGATTATCGTCCTTTCAAGAATAAAGACCAACTGTCAACCTACGTAGCCGCCTGTAAAAAGTGAGTCTTACTTTCTTTTATACTAACACCGTGACCGTAATCGTTGTAGACATTTTTCAACGACTCGCTTAAATCGCTACGTATTTTTTATCTGTCGCTATAACAATAGTGCACATATTATGATATTGGTAGGCAAACAAACAGACGGATTTCCTGATGGTAAAAAATTCACGCCGCCTAGAGACACCAAAGGTGGTAATGGTGCGTTGCCAACCTGAGGCCGGGGTGTTAGGCCTCGAACAAATATAAGTTTGCCAGCTACCTTACCCTCCGAACCGAAACACGTAATGACGACAAGGCGGCAGGAATAGATAAGGCGGTGATATCAATCCGGGTCAGTCGCTGCGAAACTCTACCACCTAGTCAGATGTCACGGTGTTAGAGACGGTAAGCCTATGTTCGCCTTTTACGAGCTGCCTGGCCAGAAGGCAGATGATCTTTTCTGCAAAGAAGCCCGGACCAAACGTTCTTATTCTTAAGAAAGAGAACAATGTCCCTTCCTTACTCAAAAGTAAACTTGCTGACTCAAGGGGATTAAGATTACGATTTAAGGTTGGCAACGCATCGTTAAGATTTTTGATGTATGAAAACAATATGCTTGTTTTTCTACCATTTAAAATAACTTGTAATCATATCACATCTGAAATATTAACACCATGACGCCATCCACGTATTACGTCAACATAAATCTCTAATGCAGAAGCAAAATTCTATTAACATTTCCTGAAACGTAAAATTGTAAATGAAGATTCAAACATTAATCCTTTATTAAACTCTTCGTAGTTCTGAGAGCAAGTTGCATTCTATTTAAAAATTTAAATGCAAGTTTTATTAAGTTCTAAATCTCCAAATCGCCTCTGTGATCTAGCGGCCCTTGACTTCTTGAGGTCCAGGTTCAAACGAAAAAATTTAAAATGTGTGCTTTCAGTTTTCTAATAAAAATAATTTCGCCCGGGATTGGATGTGTGTCTGTTCACCGAGTTGTACCTCTGCCAATCTTTTAGGGGATATGGCTGTTATGATTGTTTTTTCAAATCTCTAAAGTTTCTACCAAATTTAAACTGTAAAACCACACAAAACTGACTTTAATTTTCTACCACGTCGTATAGTCCTCATTCACAATCCTCTGTTAAATATAACTTAAAAAGTTCTACATAAATAATTGTCATAAAATGTTTACAGGTTCACCTTTATCCATTATTACATTACACTACCTCGAAACTAAAAAAAGTGATAGAATACATTTTTATGAAAAATGTATTCTAATGTATTCTTTGAAAATTCAAATCCGTTATTTCTATGTATTTTTCTTATTTAAGGCGTTAATTGTGAGTTTGTATTTGTACAATTACAAATATAAACACAAATTCAGTTTTTATGTAAAAAGGTAGTAAGCAAACATACAATCATCCCGATAGAGACAAATGATTGGCTGTAGACGCTATAAATTCATTCTATTATTTTTTATTTTCATGATAATGGAAGTCAAACAAGCAGACCTGATGGTAAGAAATTCACGCCACCTAGAGACACTAAATGTGATAATGGTGCGTTATCAACCTTCACCGTTAGGCCTCTATTAAAAGTAAATTTACCGGCTACTTTATTCTCTTAGGAACAGATAGGGCGGTGGTACCAATCCGGCGAAATCGCTGCGAAACTTTACCACCTTATACAGATATCACGGTGTTAATGGTGGTATGCATATGCTTGCTTTTGCGAGCTGCATGACAGGAAGGCAGATGATCTATTCTGCAAAGGAGCCCGGACCAACACTGGGAAAAATTATAAATGCGAAAGTGACATCAGCCGAACATTACGTCAACATAAATCACAAACTCAATGGCAATATGTCCCTGCAGCGAAATGCTATTAATATTTCCTGAAACGCGAACTTGCAAATTAAGATTCAAACATTAATCATATTGCAACCTGGTGTTCTTCACACAGTTCTGAGAGACGAGCTACAATCTAGTTACTATATTAGTTTATAAAATTAGTTTAATATACGTAGTCTTTATGTGCCGCTTGCATTTTCCTAAAGTATAGTTTTGTAGGTTTGTCATTTTTACGTCAGACTGTTCCGATTCAAATGGCATATTGTTTGGATATCTTATACCTTTAAATGAGCAATTCTTGGTAATTGGAATCTCGGAATCGGCTCCAACGATTTTCATGAAATTTGGTATGTAGGGCGTTTTGGGGCGGTAAATCGATCTCGCTAGAAATCATTTTTAGAAAATGACATTTTATTCGTGTTTAAACTGAAAAATATGACTCTTCCTGACATCTATTGGCAAATAATAATACTATTTTTTGTGAGCAATAAAGTTGTTTCAGCAGATGGTGTTGTTAAGTGACACGAAGTTAATGAGTGTTTGCTAAGAAATTTTATATTATGGGTCGTACATAAATATAATTTACAAAATACACAATTTATAAAAAAAAATCAGGTCATCCAGGTACTAATTATTATCACCGCAGATTTGCGTGTCTATCTAGAGTTTCCATAATTTGATCCCACTGTCTCTAATACCGTGACCATATCATAATGATGGATAACAGGTAGGTATTCGACCTACCTATCACCTATCATCCTAACATGATATCCCCTAAACATGTTGTAGTTCATGCTGCAAATAACTACAATTTTCTGCGAAAGTAGGTAGTTCCGGAACAGTATAAGTGTTCATAGCAAGAACGAACAAGCCACTTATAACCGAGTTAGCCTCTATCTTAGACTTTACCCAAGCTTTTCAATCAGGTTTTTTATAATATTTGAATTCAAACAAGCAGACGGATTTTCTGATGGTAAGAAATTCACGTCGCCTAGAGACACCAAAGGCGGTAATGGTGTGCTGCCAACCTGCGGCCGGGATGTTAGGTTTCGAGCAAAAGTAAGTTTACCGGCTACCTTACCCTCCGAACCGAACACATCAACGGCAAGCACTGACCTTCTGGTGGACGTTAGTTACAGTTTATTATAATTCACTTTATTATAAAAAAAATATCTCAACGCAATGTATATACAATGTAACAATATAACAATACATATCTATATACATAAAAAGTGTATCTTTTTAATAAGACATACAACTGAATGAAAAACCTCCACTTTTTTTAGTAGGTTAATAAACTTATTTAAGCAATATTTACGAATAGCGAACAGAACATAAGGGGATATCGGGGATATGGGCGTGAGGATACTTTAAGAAAGTCGGCGTTAACGTAACAGAGATTTTTTTCTCCCCTTAAGACCCTTACGAGAGCTTAATCTTCTAAGTCAGTCTCTAAGTATAAGTTCCATTAGTATCTTCAACTTAAAACACCGTCACTAGATTTTAGCACTAGATATACAACGATACACTAGTTCAGAGGTTCCCAAACTTATTTCATGTAACGCCCACTTTGAAAATCAGTTGTTTTGTAGCATATTTGTTGCGCCTAGTTTAAAAAAAAAACATTTTTTCAAGATTTATACCGCCCCCCTCTAGGCTTCCAGCGCCCACAAGGGGGCGTTATCGCCCACTTTGGGAAAGGCTGTTCAAGCGGTTATGTCCTTTTCAGCCTTCTCGTTGTATCTGTGCTATCAAGGAGCTGGATTGCTTCGATGTTCATATGAT
>NJDC01006006.1:120669-137820 GCA_002245475.1 Calephelis virginiensis | reverse complement strand
GACCCTTACGAGAGCTTAATCTTCTAAGTCAGTCTCTAAGTATAAGTTCCATTAGTATCTTCAACTTAAAACACCGTCACTTGATTTTAGCACTAGATATACAACGATACACTAGTTCAGAGGTTCCCAAACTTATTTCATGTAACGCCCACTTTGAAAATCAGTTGTTTTGTAGCCCCCCCCTCGTTTTTTTCTTGTCAATAACCTCAATAACACATTTGTTGCGCCTAGTTTAAAAAAAAACATTTTTTCAAGATTTATACCGCCCCCCTCTAGGCTTTCAGCGCCCACAAGGGGGCGTTATCGCCCACTTTGGGAAAGGCTGCACTAGTTCAAGCGGTTATGTCCTTTTCAGCCTTCTCGTTGTATCTGTGCTATCAAGGAGCTGGATTGCTTCGATGTTCATATGATGATGAAGTCTATCGTATAGCTTCTGCATTTTTTATATCGTCACTGACACAACACTCTGAAATGTGAAGTCAACTTTTCTTCATACGTCAAGAAAGTATCTCACTTCAGAATCGTAATAACAATGACTTTTGTTTTTCAAAATGATGGCACGTTGTTTAAACAGAATTTCTTAATATTGATTTATTTTTTCAATGTACTTAGTATAAAATTAGTTAATAATTGAGTAGTAATGTAGGAATGTTATTTTCAGTTTTTTAAATACAAGAGTTTATAAGATATGAAGTAAATGCGAAAGCGTACCTTAATAACGAAAAATAAAAATATCTCATTAAAGGTAACGTTTTTCCGTATGTATGTTTTTGAACCAGGAAACATATACATTGAACTAAAAGCTTAGAACCTAAAAAAATAAAAATGAAATAATATAAAAACTGTCTAAGCCTAAGAACTCACGGAGCGGTTTTACCCGCGCTCGCGGCGATCGCAGAACTGCGGTTTTATTTCAAAACTCATGAGACCGGTATATTATGCGGTCACATAGCCGTCGCGCAAACTTGTACGACTCTACGGGTCCGCGGGAACCGCAAACAACCGCGGGCGCTGCGGGTGTAGAACGGTCGTAAATTAATGTGTCTCACTTTATTGCATCTAAATTTATGAAATAATTTATTCACAACACTTACACTTTTCACAATATATTATACCCATCAGGGCTATATAAACAAGTTGTTGTAAGGTTATGGTTGTAAATCGAAATTTTAAACGTAGAAATATCATAACTTTAAATATTCTTTGGTCATGACTTCCATTTTTATTTCGGTAAAGAATATTTGTTATAACTAGTCTAGCAACGCGATCAGCGGAAGGAATGACTAGAGTGGGGTACTCGTGCGAGTCACCGAATTAGGTGAACGTTCTATTGTAGTAAATTGTGGAAGTAAAAGTAATATACCCTATGTACGAATTATTTATGTGTTTTATGAAAAATATAGAATGAATTGTGACTGTTGGATTTGATTTACACCCTGGATTGAAATTATTCTTACATTATATAGCCCTGAATAGCGAAACCGGTTGGCTAAACTATAAAAATAAAAAATGTATTGTGGAAAGTACAAGTGTATTTAATATATACGAATAAACTGTTTCAAGAGTAGAATTCCACCAAGCACCGACGATAAGAAGAAACGGAACGGAAATAATGGAACCTGCGGGCCCGCTACCGCCGCAAGGGGGGGTATTAACCGCTCCGTGAGTTTTTAGGGAGTAGTCAAAGTCGAAGTAAAATCTAAGTCGAAATAAGTAGGTAATAATAAACACTACATTTGAAATACATCACAGAATTGGTTTGTAATAACATACTTTTTTTCAATAATAAAATGATAGTCAGTAATCAAACAAAGCATTAAAAATTAAACTTCTTGAACATTAAACATAATAGTGAACTCAACAGCAATAATATACAATGAAAGTGCTGATTAACCTTTTAATGTTAATCTTTCATTAATTCAAATTTGCGCCCCTTAATCACTAGCTTGAATAAGTTTAATTTATTTCAATATTTTTACTTTATTTCTAAATTCGTTTTGATCTTAACTCAAATTTCAATTGACTACATTAAATGATGTTGCTAATGGCCTTAATTAATAATTCATTTTTTATTCTAGCTTTAAGTGTAACGGTGAATAAAATATGCTGAATTATTTCTGATGACTAATTATTATTAATAAAATGTAATTTAAAATTTGAATCTTTTTTGCAAGCTTGTTTGGTGCTACTATATTTTTTACTACGTTCTACGTTACGTAGCTACTGAATCAGCTCAAAAAGTACATCAGCAAATCGGACGACAAAAAGTTCGAGTATCTTCAGAGGCACAAAAGGGGTATCCATGTCTACCCGAAGATACTAAGTCCCACAATGTGATAGGTGGCAAACCTATCACCAGCTGGGCACAAGTCCAATCCCAGGCAACGTTATTTTTATTAAAAATCTAGCTGTCCCGGCGAACTTCGTGCCACCTGTTCAGTTTGTGTGGGAAAATAAAGTATTATTTTTCTCAACTTCCCTGCAACTTTCCCGGTTTTTCCCTTCATAAGAACCTTCTTCTGACAGTAACTAATACAACAAAAAAGAATTTTCCAAATCGGTTCAGTCGCTCGGAAATTATGTGCTTACCAACACATTTAGCAATTCATTTTTATATTAGAAAATTGAAAATACACATTTTCTATTTTTTTTGTTGCCCCGGTCCCGAACCCGAGGTTCTCGAGGTCGAACCCAGAAGTCAAGCCCGACGCCGAACCGCTAGACCACAGAGGCGATATGATGTGACAATGAAGTATAATAAAAACCATCTTTCGATACGATCTTTAAAACAAAAGAAATCTTTATTGAAAACAGTCCATTAAGGAGTTGTGATGCCAAAGACAGACATACACACGCACTTCAAACTTATGGCACCCCTTTTTTCCGTCAGAGATTAATAATTTGAAAGACATCTTTAGATCTAATGACAAAACAATTGTTGACAATTTAATCATAATTGTTGTAAATCCAAAATCGCCACCTCAAAAAATTGCAAATAGAATATTGTCATTCGAACAATCAAAATGAATATCAAATGAAATGGCTAAAACACAAGACGTCATTAAACAAAGCTAATCAGTTAAAGTGTGCTTTGAATAATTTAAGGGTAGTAATTTAGTCGACTTCGAATTCAATAAGTATGTCATCTAAATACATAAAAATTGAAAACCTCAGGCTCCCTAGAATTCCATTGTCAGATCCAGACTTGGTGGCAATGAAACCAAATTAGATGTACGCTCTATCAAATAAAAAATATATAAATCTGTTTAGAAATGACGAAGAAACCGATTAGCACAAAAAGTATAGAAGTCGAAGAGTCAATCTAATTTTTTCAAAGTCGGGTGAAATTATAAAATCTTCAATATGTCGCCTCTGTGGTCTAGCGGTCCGGGTGTTGGACTTGACTGTATGAGGTCCTGGGTTCGAATCCCGGGTCGGCCAACATAAAGAAAATTGGATTTTTCCAATTTTCTAATTTAAAAAAATGTTGGTCGGGATTGGAAATGTGCCCGGTTGGCGATAGGCTTGCCACCTGTGATAGGTGGCAAGAATTAACAAAAGGAACATGTGTTTTTTTAATTTTCTAAAAAAAATGTTGCTCGGGATTGGATAAGTGCCCGGTTGACGATAGGCTTGCCACCTATCACAATGTGGGACTTAGTGTCTTCGGCTAGTCGTGGGTGCCTTGGTTGTACCTCTGCCTACCTCTTCGGGGATTTGGGTGTGAAGATACTTCAATATGATTTCAACCCAAACATTATTCAAGACGAAACGTACATTCAACCCATATCATACTGATACCTAAATACGACTCGAAATATTGCTCATATTTTTACACTCTCGGGAGCATACCGAAATCATTTGCCTAAACACGTGTTCCCAGAGTAATGACTGAAACTTCCATGAAAAGTGAATACATATTTTCCCTCATACGTGCAATAAGGTTTATCACTCGGCTATAAAAAAGCGATATTTCTATTCACTACACCCTTTTAGAAGGAAATATACAGAAAAAGTAATATTTTCTACTTTGTTAGGGAACTACCACCATATTTATTTCTGCCGCCATTTTGACAGTATTCTGTTCCCAGAGTAGACCACACCTATAGCATCTATGGTGCCTACAAGCTACGGTTAGCTCTTACCATCAGGAGATCCGTGTGTGTTGTGTACCTCGCACAAAAAAAAAACATAAGTGGCAAGCTTATCGCCAACCTGGCACATAGCTAATCCCAGGCGACGTTACTTTTATTAGAAAGTTGAAAATACATATTTTTTTTAATTTGTTGTCTGACCCGGGAATTGTACCTGGGACGTTAAGGAGTCAAGTCCGATGACAGTCCGCTAGACCGTAAAGGTGATCCAAATAAGGTGATATCACAATGTATGGCAATGTCCAACACATTGCGGTAACGTATGTTCAGACGACTTTGGAAGTAATTTTTCAAAACTTGATACTTTTAAAATCGACCTTATTACCTCGCTAAAAAATGAAAAAAAAATCGGTACTGATCCCGCTCGACTGAGATGAAACTAGGGAAAACAAATTTTAATTTTTCCCTTACAAATTGAACGGGTGGAACGAAATTCGCCGGAACAGCTAGTATCAAATAAAACAAGTCAATCGATAATTTTGTTCCCACCTTCCAGTTCAGATTCTTTATGTTTAATAGTCCATCTGCCTTTCTACCAGACATCTTGTAAGATCAACTTTTACATAATATGTTAAATAGGTTATCAACCACTTGTGGAAGAGTGCTGTGTAGCATTCCTGCCGCCAAAATGACATCGACATATTCTGGCCATGGTCTACGTAATGTAAGGTAACTTATGGGTCTCCTGATGGTAAGAGACAACCATGGCCTATTGACACCATAGATGTTACTGGTGCGTCGCTGTCCTGTTATATGTTAGGCCTATTGTGTAAATCTACTGACTACCCATCCTCATAACCGGAGCATGGTAAACTCATTACGGCAACAGGAATATGTAAGGCGATATATCTCTACGCGTTCATGCTATGCAATATATGCTATGTTACTGCAAAGCACTTTACCACCAGTGGTCTCCTTGGTACTTATCTATATTTTAATCCATGCCTTATGGACTTACAGATAGTCTAGTCGACTTTACTGACCCGAACTTTAGGTTAATATGGTCATTATCAGCAAAAGCACTGAAAAATAATATAATAAATAAATAGAATAAATATTTAGCACCTTACCTATTCTTGCCGCCAATGTGGCAGTTTCGTGTTTCGTTCGTGAAGGTAGGGTAAGCTGTAGACTAGCACAATACTCCTAGCACACAGGCTGTAAGTCAGCTACGCACTTATAACATCAATGGTGTCTATAAACACTATTGTATCACTATGAGAGCCATGTGCTTGTTAGATGTCTTGTACTTAAAAAACAATTAATATTTGAGAATAGATAAGATCTTGAAGAAGGAAGATATACTACTTATAGATATTAGTCCATTACAGGTTCCTACGGGAAAGCTAAATTTCGAGATTAAAAATGTTGCAAAGAAGCATGTGTTATGGTCTGCTAAAATAAAAAAAAAGTGCATCATTTAACATGATGAGACTTTTGTATTATTAAATATTCATTGTGATCAGAAAAAGATATTCCTTTTGAATGAAGGATGCATATTTTCGGAGTATAATGCTTATAAATCAAAAGAAATCAATACATGTATTATTTATCGCCTTGTAGCTTGCGACAGTTGCGTCAACAGTTAAATGATGAAGTGCCGTCAAAATTTTACCAGAACTCGTTTTCTTTTGTTTCTTATTATTTTCAAAAAAAGAAAGCCTAAATAGTAATTAACCATAATTGCAAGATTAGTCGACTTATAGCGCAATAAGTCAGACTATTTGTTAAAAATCCTATGTTGCTTATAGACACTGAAAATAATACACAAAAGCTAAAATACATAAATATCTTTTTTAAGTAAATTTGCTAAATACAAAATCCTTCGTTTTTTCGCGCCAGTTGAAAATGAAATATAACAAAGTGGTGACTTTTTGTTTTTCTTGTTAAAAAATAATCTTAAAGGTCACGCTCAAATAGGCTATTTTCAAATCATTTATACATCATGTACATTTGTTTCTGTTTTTACGATAAACAAATAAAAATATCTAAACAAGATTTATAGTGGATATGCATCCAATCTAATACGGTTGAAATATATCGGCGATATCGCGAGTATATTGACATTTTGACATATCGGCAAAAGCGATATATTTTATTTTGCCGATACCTTTAAAATTTTAAGCAATAGATAACCATGTGAATGCTTTATTACCGCTCTTAATTCTCGTATTCTTTAACCACTAATGAAAGAAAAAAGGTGTAAAGTTCGACGAGTCAATGTATCTGTGTGTGTGTTTCTGTGTGCCTGTGGCGTCTTTTCTGAATATGACTAATATGTTGCCAACCTTCACCAGGATCTCTGTAGGGTTATAACTTTTGGATGGACCGATTGTTAAAATAATGAAACTTGGTAAGTAAGGTAAGAACCTCCTTTAGAACTGCAAGCCATGCGTGTGGAGTATCTATAAATATATATTAAAAATGATATTGAGATTTCTAAAACAATTTTCTTCTAAGTTGAATAGTTTTTCGCGAGTGACACTCCAAAAGTGGTAAAATTTGTGGTGGTAACGTCTTCTACTATAACTAGAGGGGGCCCTCTAACTTTACCCCTGTATAACGTTTGAAATAAGAGAATGATAATAATGAAGAAAATATAATGTACATTACCAAGGGCGTCGCCAAGGGGGGGGGGTATAAGAGGCAGCTGCCCTCCCCTAGAGATTAAAAAAATGATAAAGCAAACAGTCTTATGTCTTTAACTTGACTTGATAGATTATTCTAGTAATTTTCTACTAGTGGGTGGGTCTCGTGAGTGCCCTAGTTGTGCCTCTGACTACCTCTTCGGGGATATGGGCGTAAAGGTACTTACTTACTTACTTTTTTCTACTAATTTGCTACTATTTGCAGCGAAATGCAAGGCAAGTTAAAAAGTCGAGGGCACGAGGCTCCCGATTGAACCTACAATGTATTTTTTTCTCAATCTTCCTATCAACTTGCTCCCATTTAGGCCATCGGCTGGCGACGCTTTTGTACATTACCATGTAAACTTCCACCGAAAATTGGTTTGAACGAGATCTAGTTGGTTTTGTTAATACTTAATACAATAATAATAATTCCCCGTGTTGGTCCGGGCTCCTTAGCAAAATAGACCATCTACTTTCCTGCCAGGCAACTCGTAAAAGGCGAGCATAGACTTACCGTCACTGGCACCGTGACATCTTACTAGGTGATAGAGTTTCGCAGCGACTCGCACAGATTGGCACCACAGCCTTACCTTTTCCTGCCGACATAACGTTTGTGCTTGATTTTGACGTATTTCAGTACTAAGATACGGTAGGATTTACCAGCTAGGTAAACTTACTTTTGCTCGAAGCCTAACATTCTGGCCTCAGGTTGGCAACATTCGATATCTCTAGGTGGCGTGAATTTCTTAAAATCAGGAAAAAATTCCGCTTGTTTACCTTCCAATATAAATAATAAATTTAATTGTGCACAATAAAGAGTTCATTCATTTATTAATTCGTTCATATTCCCTGTAGCTTGAAACTGAAAAATGTTACATAAAAAGGAAACATGATTAAGTACTCAAAACCTTTCGATAGATGCTGTCAAAATTATAGTTAAGAGTATAATATACAAAATGAATTTAGATCCATCATCGTCAATATTTAGTGAAATTTCATTGTATACCGTTTAAACAGGTACTTTTTAAAAGACATTTTAAATTGCTCTTTTTAAAAGTACGAGTGATATTTAAAAGGTATGAATTCTCAAAACCTTTTCCTTTTTTCGTTAAATATTATCTGGCCTCCAAATGTGTTTCAATAAAAAAACCTTGTCACGTTATCCTTTCACTTCTATTCATCCGTTAACAAAGGTCAATCGTTTTGGGTTATTCTTGGCAAAAATGTTAAGTAATTGCTTTAAAATGATTATCTGGAAATAGACCACTTTCTTCGTTTCATTTTATTCTGCTTTGATAAAATATTCAGAATGATCCATCGTAGTACATCCATCTTTAACGTCACCAGGTATTCCCAAGTGTGTAAGTGGTATGATGTTAAATGAAAGGAAACAAACTTTATCTAACATATTTCTGCTATTTCTCTAGAAGGATTTAATTTTACTACTGGTCGATCATTGGTCGAAAATTTTACTCATTGTTAAGGTTCTATCATTAATCGGTATTTTTGATAAGAATGCCATCTTAATTTACCAAGACCAACTACTTTGTTACCAAACATAATGAATATAGTTTGTGCGCCATCTGTGATCTTTTATCGTTATAAATATTTTTATTTGTGAGTGTCAAATGCATACTACCATGTGTAATGTTTTATTTTTTGCTTTCATGCACATATGAGCATTATTATTGAAAAACATTAGCGTTCTCCACTTCTCCCACACATAAACTATATGTGTGTCAAATTTCATACTCCTCCGTCAGCGCAATTTTAATAAAAAGGGGACTAAAGGTTTTGCTTCAAATATTATGATTCTTTTGTATAAAGAATCATAATATTTGAAGAAAAAAAAAAATTGTAATTTTGCAAACCGTTAAATAATACTTCCTCATAACCTTTTAATTTACAAATTTCAAAATTTCCTTCCTTATAGCGTTTGTCGTCTATCGGTCCAATGTCTGACTTGACGTTTTGAGTAGACCTCACGTAAAAAATTAAAAACGTGTATTTTCAATTTCCAAATAACTTTGCTCGGGATTGGTTATGTGGTCGGTTGGTGATAGGCACATTGGTCGAGTGGATAGCATACACGCCTAGCTATACTAGCTAGTTCGATTCCTGACGGAGCAGACATTAGTGTGATGAACATCTAGATATCTGCATTTCCGGGTCTTGGTGTTTATAACTTTTTCTGGTATCTATTTAAGTATTTCTATATATTAGTCGTTGACCCATAACACAAGCCTACAATTTGCTTACTTTGGGGTTTGGTTCAGTTTGTGTAACTTGCCCAGGGGCATTTATTTATTATTATATATCACATTTTGGGACTTAGAGTCGTCAGCTAGTCGTGGGTGCACGGGTTGTGCCTCTGCTTACCTTCTTTCGGGTAAATGGGAGTGAACATACGTTTTCTTTGTGTTGCTCCGGGTGCTCTGTATAGAATAGACTATGTCCCTTCCTGCCTGGCAGCTCGTAATAGGCGACCAAATGTGAGATTCTTTACCAAAAACACCACTGGTGATAGAGTGCTGTGCACTAACCAAAAAAAAAAGAGTGCCGACAGAAGTGAAAACTTTAATATTAACGTTATGCATTTATGATATTTTGGAATGGTTAGAGAATAATTTTGCACGAATTGCTTTAATTATCAGTATGAAAGTACTATGATTTATGTGGTAGAATACAATATTTATTTATTACGCTATCGTACACAAACATGACAACTTGAACATCCGCGCAAGCACCCTGCGCCATCTAAACGAAACAGCAGGCGCAGGCATACATTTTCGCCACGCCGTAGAAAGCTCCTCTCTTTCTACTACTTCCGTTTACTCTCAATCCATCTTACGAATTTTCGATCAGGTCACGCCAGTTCAGAAGTTTTTACCCATTCCAAAAAAACTACCACCCTACTACTACCTACTACCCATTCTAAAAAAAATACTTATAGCATATTTTATTGTAAAGACGACGAATTTTATAATTCTTTTTTCGAGAGTGCTTAGGTTTAGAAGTTATATTTGCACAGACAGAAGGTTCTTACCCCTCTAAGCCCCAAAGATGTTGGTAAAATACAATCAGGGCACCAACGATTTGCCAAAGGTTAAGTGTAACTTGATACACTTATGCAATAGCTGGCAACGTTGTTTAATTATTTTTTTTCATGATATTGGAAGGCAAACAAGCAGATGGATTTCCTGATGATAAGAAATACACGCCGCCTAGAGACACCAATGGTGATAATAATGCGTTGCAGCCTGAGGCCGGAAGCCTAGGCCTCGAGCAAAAGTAAGTTTAACGGCTACCTTATCCTCCGAACCGGAAAATGTCAACGGCATGCATTGTCGTTATGGGGGCAGGCATAAATAAGGCGGTGGTTCCAATCCAAGCGAGTCGCTGCGAAACTCTACCACCTAGTAAGATGTCACGGTCTTAGTGACGGTAAGCCAATGCTCGCCTTTTACGAGCTGCCTGACAGGAAGGCAGAGAGTCTATTCTACAAAGGAGCCCGGACCAACACGTGAAAATATTCAAGCATCTGAACTCAGGGCTCGTTTTCCGCTCTTATTTCACCACTGCGCTTAATATACGTTTGTCTAATGACATTTATGTCTTATTCCAATACATTTGGCCAGCATTTCTTCAATTGACCTCTTTTCCCGACCCCTATATTTTACAGAATTAAACCACTGCTTACCCATATTGACTATATGAAACTTTATATACTATACTATGAAATTTTTCAGATATTGAATCCTCCGTCGAAATTTCTCTGAAACTTTTTACGCATAGTTAATTAGCTCTTATTAATAAACATGGGCTAACGAAAAAGTACAATTAAGAATGCGGAAGGATGTAGGTACCCGGAGAGACCTGGGTTGACATTCCACGATCAAATCGCTCGGGTGTTATCCGAAGGTGTTGTCTCTGAAACCGGCGTGCTTGTATGAAAAGGGTAATGAATGTGGAGAAGTCAGGCTGGTCTACCAGGATAGTGAGGTTTGGAACTCGATACTCTCTGCTTAAACTTAAGGGAGTTGGCATGAAGATATGTTTGTATGTATGCACAATTAAGTTGTTATAATAGTCTTTATCACATTATGATAAAGACTTGTAATACCAGGCTCAAGGAGCACTTTAATATGTGTTTAAGTCGTAAAGGGTTCAGGAGTACTAAGATTTCTGTCCATCATATTGTACCTGAGCTCGATATATAACGATGAAACAGTACAACAAATCTTCGGTATTTAATTTAAATCTATTTCATATCCGCATTTAGCGTTACATTATTCTCATGTTCTAGTGGTTTGAGTTTTTGAAACTTATTCTGCCCTAAAAGTATTAGGGCAGAATAAAGGGCAGTAATAGGGCACTTACATAATGTATCGATAGTGATTATGTAAGTGTTGCACGTCCCCAACAACACTGTAAGTAGTGCAATTCGGAGTTTTCGTCTTTTCATTAAATAATAATATTAAAGCTACTTGATATCCGCATTTAGTTTTACATTATTTTCAGGTTCCAGTGTTTAAATTTGAGTTGTTGAAACATATTTTGTCTTACTACTTAATTCTTGACACATTTCGTATGTGTTGCACGTCCTCAACAACACCATAAGTGTTGCAGTTGGAAGTTTTGGTCTTATTCATCAAATTTGCGAAATAGTGGCATATAATATGGACAGATCTCAGTCCAAACGCTATATCTATGTTCATCTTACTTTTGAAGCAATTAGCATAAAATTTTCAATGATATGACAAATGACAAATGAACACGATACCAGAAAAAATGACGATGACATCGGTGAATTATGAAAATTTGGACCATTTTCATAATTCATCGTCTTTTTTAATAATTTATGCTTTGCGATTGGGAATTAAAGGGAATAGACATAATTTGTGGACATAAAATGTATAGGGTCCATATCTATATTTATAAAAAAAGTAGAAGAGTAATTTATAAACATTCAAGATATTGAAAAAATATGTTTAGATGATTAAAAAAGGCTAGCAGAAGATATTTTTAGAATCTTTGTGTGTCTATCTGTCTATCTGTATCATGACCGCGATTTACTACGAAGCTACTGAATCGATCGTAACGAAATGAAGCAGGTAGGTGGTTTATAAGAAGGCTATATGATAATTTTCATCCCTCTAACTAAAGGGGTTCCCTTGAGACCGGAGTGAAAGTCAATATGTGAATCAGGCCGTAGTTCGATTTAAGTTATTCGTTTTCATTATCCACAATCTTGATGACCAAATAACTAGAGAATCTTATTTTGAAATTGTAGAGAAGTATATATACGTACAGGTTATTTTACATATACATACATATCTTCACGTCAAGCTCTGCTGCATGGTAGGCAGGGAGTATTGAGTTCCAAGTTAAAGAAGCTACCCTGTTTCTTTCACTTGTCACTTGCCGCGTAGGTTTTCGCCGCCTTACCTGTTTCTGCCGCCATAATTCCACTGTCAGGTCCGGGCCCGAAGAGAAGGGTAGCTGGTAAGTAACAGACACAATAATGGGCTTAACACCCGACCACAACATAGTATCGCACCTGTAACGTCTTTAGTTTGTATAGGCGAGATCTGCTGGACCAATTTTCATGGATTTGTCTTCGCCCCGAATAGCAGAGTACATCTTAAAAACAATAAAAACAAAAAAAATATGAAAGTTAAATCGTCTATATATAGAAAAAGAAAGTCGTCATAGTTAAACCGATTAGGCTGAAAATCGATGAAGAGGTAGCTTCGAACCGGGAGAAGGACATGGGATACATTTTATCCCTTACAACAGCGGGAAAACTAAGAAAAACGACATTTTAATTTTTCCCATACAAACTGAACGGGCGGTTGTTGGCGGTGTTTTTGGTTGACATTGAATAAGCTCCAAAACTACTGGACTGATTTGAAAATTGTTTTTATCTTTAGAAGCAGACATTATCCCTGATTAACAGGCTACGTTTTTTTTAGAAAAAATAGAAATTGGTCTACCTGTACGAGTTTTTGCACTTTTAAGATAAGTTAGAAACCACTGCTCTGATCATGGTAAAACTAGTATAAAACCACCTCGGAATCATGACCTAAGAACCATAACAATCGGTTGGCTATTAGGAGCGAAACACACAACCGCGTTGCGGTGCGGCACTATTTATTTATTTTAAACAGGGTAATATCTTTTTACTAACAAATAAGCAATAAATTAAACAGTATAACAAATAAGCACTAAGTTTCTCACGATGGTCCATGGTAGAGTCACGTCTATGACGCCGCAACGCAAACCAACGATTTTAGCGGCGCGGCAACGCAACGCTGATATATGTTCTGCCCCTTAGCGGTAAAATCGCGTAACAAACTTACAACAAAACATACAGTCGGATTGTGAACCTCCTCCTTTTTTGGATCTGGATAAAATGTAAGGCGATCAGCGATAGTAGGTACCTATAGTACATGTCAATTGATTTTATTGCAAGTACTTTAGACTTTCTAAAAATATTAAGAGACTTCAACTTTGAAATCGATTAAATTTAATATGAACTTTCGATCCCTTTAATACCCTTCGGTGGATGGAGTTTTCAAAACTTCCTTGTCGGAAATTTAAGTCAGCATATTGGAAATTCTGTATAATCCGATCAGAAGTTTTCAGTTTTTTTTTTGGTGTTTATTTTATTTTTACTTTATTACAACCAGCGATCAAGCCTGGCTTCGCTTGACTATTGAAGGTTTTTAGGATAATCGAGTTATGTAAAATAGATATTTTCTTAAATTTTCTAATGTTCAGGTACACTATTTTACCCCGACAATAATTCGAAAAAACGTTTTTTCACGCCCATATCTCCGAATCGGTCGGCAGAGGCACAATCAAGGAACCCACGACTAGCTTAATACTTAAGTCCCACAATGTGATAGATGGTAAGCCTATCGCTAACCGGACACATATCCAATCTCGGGCAACGTTATTTTTATAACAAAATTGAAACTACATATTTTTTATTTTTTTTGCTGACCCATCCGGGGATCGCACCAGAGACCTCAAAAAGTCGAATCTGACGCCGGACCGCTACATCACAGAGGCAATCAAGACCCGAAAGACAATAATTAATGAAACAAAAAAATGTTCCAGCCTTTTGTGCAATGACCTAACGAAATAGGGATTAATTTTTAGCCCAACTATATCTATGTACCTGTCTGTCTGTGGTATTATAACTTTTGAAAGTACGGATGGCTGGATCGATTGCGATGCGGGTTTATTCTTTGTGTTTTTTTGCGGGTTCTAAAAATAATGTGATTGGTCCAGGTTCATTCTGTGGAATATACCTTCCTTCCTACCTGGCAGCTCTTAAAAAGCAAGCATGGGCGAAACGGATAATTTTATACAAAACCATTAATAAAAGAGTGCAGCTGCCTGCCGGGAAGGAACCGCCTGCTTATACTGACATTGCCTTGTTCCGGTCCGGAGGTAGCGTAGCCGGTTACTCACACAATGCGCCTAACACTTCGACTACAGGAATGCGATGCGTCTACAACATATATGGTGTCTATAGGCTGCGGTTATCTCTTACCGTAATTTCATCTTGTTTTTATTATTAATATTATTTTTATGATATTGGAAGGCAAACAAGCAAACGGATTTCCTGGTGGTAAGAAATTTACGCCGCCTAGAGACACCAAAGGTGGTAATAGTGCATTGCCTACCTGAGACCGGGATGTTAGGCCTCGAGCAAAAGTAAGTTTACCGGCGGTTTAAAAGTAAGTAAACTATTAATAACCTCAATGATAGTGTGATAGGATTTTAAACATAAATACAAATAAATATATTAATACATTAATTAAATATATTAATTATGAGCCTCGTAATTACATAAAAAAACTTAGCTATAAAAAGCATTATATCTGGTCTTTATTTTATTATTAAAAACCTAAACGAAATTGAAACAGGATTTTTAAAGATAATTATCAAAATACATTAATCACTAGCCTCGTATGACAACCATTCAAAAAAAGCAAGTTAAAGAAAGTGTTTGTGTTAAAATGCGAAAGGGCATACAGATGAAAGACTGACAGAACAGATATACAATTTGAATGTGGATGGATGTTGGTACCCGGGAAGACCAAGGTTGACATTCCACAATCAGATCACTAGGATATTATCCGAAGGTGGTGTCAAGAGTCTCCGAAACCGGCGTTTTTGTATGAAAAGGGTTATTAATAGGAAGGAAGCCAGACATATTTGTCATGATCGTAAAGGGTTTGGTTCGTGATACTCTCTGCCTACCGCGTAAGTGACTTGGCGTGAAGATATGTATGTACAAAAAAAACATTCGAACGGATAACCTCCTTTTTGGAGTCGGTAAATAAACAGATACGTTATGTTTAATTAGAGTGAAATAGAGATGGAATTAATAATCCTCACATAATTGTCTTCATTTACACAATTAGTAATTAACTAACATACGAAATATGTCACTTAGCGAAACATCTGCGATCTTACGCTTAATTAGGAGAATATTTGTACATACCCGCAAATAGCCTCGAAACTTCTGTGAACAAATACGAGTACAAATATTGAATCCTTTTGATCTGCCAAATGTAATTTCTATAGAAATTCTATTTCCATATTTTTTTATGTGATAGGTCAAAGAAAAGGTCACGGGTCTCCTTATGGTAAGAGACTACCGTGGCTTATGTTTTCCTCTGTCTTATCTCATAAAAAATGTCATTAAGTCACATTTAGATGAATAAAAAAATCTATAAACATAATATATATCGTCACTGTGGTCTAGCGGTCCCGCGTCGGATTTGACTTCTTGAGGTCCCGGGCTCGGTTCCTAGGTCGGGTAACATTATTATAGAAAAATATTAATGTTCTGCACTTCTCCTACACATAAACCATAAGTGTGCCAAATTTTATGCTACTTCTTCCGCGCAATTTTCGTAAAAAGGGGTCCAAAGTTTTGGTATCACGTATTTTATATAAATATATGTAATATAATATATAAATTACGTTAAATAACACATTGTATTCTTTAATGAGCAATACAAAATTGTTCTAACTCCAAAGAAATCCAAATTTATTTTCTTTTAAAAGTTATCTGGAGCAATTTAGAACAGCCCAGATAGGGTTTAGATATCTCAAAGGCTTCTCCAATTTACCAAGCAATTAGATGTAAAATGTTAGTACTGTCAGCTAAGTAATTATCTTCTTATTTTAACTTTTGTTCACAAAACATTAGTTTTGTATTTTTTAGAAAGTGCAAAAGTTTTGAGGTTGAAATTCTTTTGATCTAGAATCAGTGGGAATTTTTTGCGGGATTTGTTGAGTCTAAAAAATTTTGAATTTCATGAAATAATCCAATTACAAAAATATTTAAGAGAGGTAAGAATGCAAAAACCGACTCCAATTTTAATAAATCAAGTCAAAAAAGGGTCTTCTTTAAATTAAATCAAGTCAAAAAAAATCTTTATGCCAAGTCCCTGACAGACAGAGTATCGACTACTTAGAGCCTGCCTGGCTTCTTCCACATTTCTCAACCGTTTCATACAAATACGCCGGACAAAATCCGAACTTTGTCAACCTAGGTTGGAATGTCAACCTAGGTATCTACATTCATCCATTTTCGCATTTATCTGCGTATCATCTTTCATCAGTTATTATTTCCACATGATCGATCGATGACTTTCTTTTAGTACCAGTCTTTGGATCTCACTGGTACAAATGCGGTTAGCGAGCGTTCATCACAAACTTTCCATTTCAAACGCATTTATCATACTCTCATTATAAGCATGGTGATTCTTTTTTCTAAAAGTGGGTCATAATTCCGGGTTTCGTCTTATATAAATTTTGTTATGACCTAATCGTTGGTTTCTGAGTTATACTTGATCAGTTGCATGAAGCACGACGACATCGTGTCTTACATATCAGTAGTCGGAAATTTTATGAACCATCTCAAAATCATTTCTGCCAGGCAGCTCGTAAAAGGTGAGCATAGGCTTACCGACACTAGCACCGTGACATCCGACTAGGTGGTAGAGTTTCGCAGCGACTCGCTCGGATTGGTACAACGGCCTCACCTATTCCTGCCGCCATAAAATCATGACGTTTTCCGGTTTGGTGGGTAAGGTAGCCGTTAAAGTTACTTTTGCTCGAGGCCTGACATCCCGACCTCAAGTTGGCACCGCATCAATACCACCTTTGGTGTCTCTAGGCGGCGTGAATTTCTTACCATCACGAAATACGTCTGCTTGTTGCCTTACTATATCATAAAAAAAAAGAAAAACGATATTTTAATTTTTCCCATACAAACTGAACGAACGGATCGAAGTTCGACGGAACAGCTAGTCTACAATATATTAACAAATAGTTGT